>JAQQZR010000017.1:7895215-7912816 GCA_030068235.1 Notoglanidium macrostoma
TGCTGCATAGCCAACAGGTACTGAAGGATAAACGTTGCCATTGTGTAGCAGAACAGCTTCCAACCTGGCCTGATTCCTTGCCTGGACATGCCCAGGCTGCACAAAACGTTGTTTATAAGTCACTTACGGGAGCGAAAATGTTTGGATACAAATAGTAGAAAAAATCATGACAAAACTGAAGATTTCTCTGAAACGGTACATGATGGGTAAATATTGATGTGACATTCGTGATCAGCACCCAAAAATCTATAAGAAACACCCAACAGCGTTCAAGAAGCAAAAACTTTGTTGCACAGTGTTATTTAAGCCTAATAATAAATGGGTTAAAAAAAATTAAATATGTTAACTTTCTGTAAGTCTTCAGGACAGACGACTTTCTGCTTTCTGGTTTCTGAGTAACATGACAAGCTACATTTTGTGATTTGTTACCTACACGAGAGGGGGGAAAAAGAGAGGGAATGACTGTTTATAGCTACTCTAATGCAAGAAATGTTTTTCAAATGTTCCCAACATTAAATGAAGCTGTTAATGGTTAAAAAGTATAACATGTCATTCATTACCAATGTAAAAATTGTAATCATTGGCAACTTGTTGTGGATTAAGAGGAATAAACACTCTGGGACAACTTCAGGGTGGTAATGTCAGTCTACCCTGTCACAATTTTCTATCCTTTTTGTAACAATATGGCCCATCTGTGCTCTTTACTATGTGTATTCTAGCTGGTTATCTATCTTTGTAAAATTATCTGTTTTGTAGTATAAGAACAGCTTGGTTTGATATTCTGAAATCTGATATTGATACCTCAGCAATAAATATTGGCCGTTAACTGATACTGGCCCAATACTGACAACCCCTCAAATTATGCAAAGTTATGCAAAACATCAGAGGTGTGATGGAAATGGGCTTGAAGACAAGTTGTTTCCTGTGTGTAGAAACAAGGAGTATTGTCAATCAACTACAAACATTCATGGCATAAAATACAACAGTGTATTCAAATCTGAGTTGTTCCAATAACAACACTCCGTGTAATCCTACACCACACTAGCATTAATTAAGTATAGTACAGAAATGCTCTCAAAAATGCCATTACAATTTTGAATCTATGCACACTTTTTTCTGCTTTATCTGTCAGTTTTCCCCTCTCAGAATCAGTCAGTCTTTGCTCAGGAGGAATAGTCTACTACATGGCTTTCTACACACAAATATTGAATTCCAAAAGAATTTCCCAACTCAGCTACAATTAGTCAGCCACACTCTTGACTTAAAACCATAAAATGTAAGTTTCTTACTCCAATGCACTATGTAAGTGTGGATTGTTTTTCACTTAGGTTTTGAGAAAGATCACTTTATAGCATGTCAGAGTTGGCCTTTGCTCAGTTAACTGCCATTCGAATCAGGCAGCAGTGATATTAAGCAGATATTAGTATCACTGTTTTACAGTTTATTTGAACTTAATAGAACTACAGAATCTCCATGCTGATCATTCCACAACACGTAGTCATTGTAGAGTGTCCGTGTTTTCGCTCAGCGTCATACGGATTCCCGTTTAAGAAGACTGAGTCACAGGGATCAGTGGAATGTAAAACTCTCTCTCTCTCTCTCTCTCTCTCTGTCTTTTTCTCTCTTTCACTTTCTCTCTCTAGGATTTGCTTGTTAGAGCTAGATTGTAAGATGGCTCTGCAGACTTAATGGGATCCAGCAGTTTGCTTGCATGAGTTGGGAACCCCCACGCCCAAAAATAGGGTTCCTCGTAATTTTATGTTTTACCATTCACCAGTTTTTACCACTTTTTTAACACTAGGCACACTAGAGTGATGTGGTGTTGCGTGTCCTAGCTGATATTACAGAACAGTGGATTGAGCACGAGTGGATGGGTTTGGAAAGAATTTAGTGGGATAATAGTTGGGTTTTGATTTAAAACATAACGCTGCGGGTCAGGTCAATCTCAGAATGTTCTTTTTATAGTAAATTAAGAAAAGTGGCATTGTTTTTTTTTTTTACCGAGGGATGTTTACGGTTTCATTTTAGTAAAGCCATTAGTATTTCAGCAGCTGTTCTATTAAATCTTTTTCTGTCTCCAAGGAATTCCATCATCCTTTATCAGTGATGAAGATGGGAGTGAAGACGTTTACCCACAATTCACCCAGTCACAGCCAAGAGCTGTTGGATAAGCTCAATGTGCTGCGCAGCGAAGGCCACTTCTGCGATGTTACTATCCGTGTTCAGGGCCAGCTATTCTCTGCCCACAAGGTGGTGCTGGCTTGTTGCAGTGACTTCCTCAAAGCTAAGCTCTCAGAGAAGCCAAGAGAGGATGAGGCCAGCACAAATGACAATAAGGCAGTTCTGGACCTCCACCATGTTACCGTAGCAGGTTTTGCTCCACTGCTGGAATACGCCTACACATCCACACTGTCTATCAGCACAGAGAACATCATCGATGTCCTGGCTGCCGCCAGCTACATGCAGATGTTTGCAGTGGCCAACACCTGCTCAGAATTCATGAAGTCCAGCATCTTGTGGAATTCATCCTCAGCTTCCGGCAACACCGCCTCTCTTCACCGGCCCCAGGAAGCTCCAGACGGTGCCACAACTTGCACTCTGACTCCACTGGATGCCCTTTCACCCTCGCCAGTGTCTTCAGAATGCAGTGCACCTGAGCGACCTGTCCCTGTGTGCCGAGAGTCACGTCGTAAACGTAAAGGATTTGCCAGCCCACAGCCAACCTCCTCTTCCTCACCACAAGTCCCAAATCCTTCCCCTTCATCATCTTCCTTCCCTGAGAGCTCTGCTCAGACCCTGGAATCCTCCCTTGCTTTTTCTTGGACTTACCCATTTGGTGTTGACCGCCGCTTCACTTCAGAAAAGGCCAAACTTCCTGAGGGGTTGCTGGAGTCTAGTGGAGCATCCGGACAAGATGGAGGCAGTCGGGCACTGGTGGAGTACTTGTCCTGCGATGGCCCTCGGGCACTGGGTGTGGGTGGAACAGCTGTGGTAGAGGAGGAAGAGGAGGATGTGCAAGTGAAGGTGGAGAGGCTAAGCGATGAAGAGGCACATGAGGAGGCATCACAGCCAGTCAGTGCCTCACACAGCTCACTGACTGACCAGCAAACTGTGCCTGGCAGTGAGCACACCCAGGAGGATCTTCTCATAAGCCCTCAGTCTTCGTCCATAGGTAGGATACGTTTGGTGGCCCAACCCCTTATTGTACCATGCTTGCACAGTTCCTTATTTGTATATTTGTATCATAATTGGTCTGCATAATATTTGTATCCTTTGAATTTTTATAACATCATTGCTCTAATAATGTGAACCTAATTACTTTAATATTATTAATATTATAATTATTATAGTGATTCGTTTAAAAAATTTGCTCACAAGCAACCTTTTTGGCTGTCTACTACAGGCTCAGTATATCTTGATGCAAAGGCAGTAGGGCTATTATTATTATTTTTATTAATCCAGTTGAATCTGTTGATATTTTTGTTTTTTAATTGACTAATCCAGCCATCATTCCCCGTTGCAATGACAATAATTAACTTAAACAAAAATAAAATAATAGGAAAAAACCTTCAAAGTTGCATATTCGAATAGATTTTGTGTATCTTTTTCCTCTTTATTCAAACAGCACTATGTCAGTAGCCTGCACATACACTCTTCCTTACCATTAAAAGCATGCTACAGCAGTCAGTCTCAGTATCATGTTTAATATAAACTCTTGTTGCTGATTAGTGCAAAAATGTGTCAACTATAAAAATCCGCATTGATTATTGGAGCCCGTATGAATTACAGAAATGTTTGTTGACAGCAGAGAACAGGATGGATGCAACTATTTAAACATCTTTCCTTCAATGCTGGCTTTATGATAAAGTCCGTGTCTTAAATTGTCTTTGTCATTATTTTACGTTCTCATTGGGCAGCATTAGGCTTTCAACTTGGGTTGAAAATAAGAAAAATAACTCATTAAACTGAGTAAGATTGTTTATCCAATTTTTCTGTATAGCATTCTTTTGAAATGGGGCTCGCAATTTGCAATGATAAATTGATATCAGCCAACTCTAAATGGAAAATGGTAAGTTTGTTTCATTATGTTCGTGATCAAAACCTTGATAAGTTGCACATGTTACCAATGTTCAGACTCAGTAGAGTTGCACGGCGTACCAAAACATTGGCAAAATGTTATTCTTCATTTTTGAATTGGACAATCTTCCCAAATCACTCTATTTTCAGACAGGAACGTCTCAAATAAGACACAGGCTTAGTGACATTTTGACTTTTTATTTGTCCACAATTATACAAGCAATATAAGCAATATATTGTATATAAAATTTGGGTGTAGATCATAATAATGTGAAGGCTTACTTGTCTCTGAAGCCTTATGCATGGTTTCGCATAGACATTCCCAATTAAAGGAGCCCTTATGTTTTCCATTAAAATTGCCCGAAGTATGTTAATGACTTGCTCTCCAAACATCACGGAATGCCCTGCTATGCATCGACGTTATAGCATTGTCAGCTTTTCGTAATAATCAATAAAATAAAGAATTGAATAATTATACCTGCTATTTCACTGTGTTTTTATTATAACTAACATGTATGTTTAATTTCAGTTAGGCTGTCTGATCACACATGCCTAACCACAGGCTCAGATTCTTTACACTTGTGCCTTCATTTGTCTGCATTTTGGAGTGTTTTTTATATTTATTCTTATTTGTCATTTAAGAAATGAAAACAAATGGCTATTCTTTCATAGGCTCCATGGATGAGGGTGTGACAGAGGGCCTTCAGTCCATCCAGGGCACCCCAAACACCACTGGACACATGGAGGAGGATGAAAGGTACGGCTGCTTTGCAAGATTGCAGTGTTTTACAAAGTATTGTTTTACAGTCTCTCACTTTTAGTTTTATTTAAAAAAAAAAAAAAAAAAAAACAACCCCTAAGAGGAGGGCTATTTCAGTCTCATTCAGTCTTTCAGTCTCCATCTTATACTTATATATAAGAGGAGGTGGCTTGCGCTGTGTTGTCGTGGCTATTAGACTTTGGCAAGATTTGTTGCCAAAGGACCAGAAGCTAGTTGGCTAACTGTCTGGAAAGTTCTTGGCTCTTGAAATTTTTTAGAAATACAGGGAGAAAAGTGAAGTGTCATGATGCAAAACAAAATGGAGAAGAAAAGAAGCACAACTGTACATCTCTGAAAATGGACTTATTATTTTTATAGGATCACTCGATATGCCTGAGTAAACTCGTGATATGTCTGAAACCTCTCTGGGCTGCAATTCGTGGAACTTTGGAAGCCGACAACGTTAGTATAAAAACACTGTCAAGTTGCCAAGTCAAACTGTTTGCCCATACCCTTTTAATAATTATTAATAGCATCTGTATTACACATGCACTCTGTATGTAAACTTAGGAAGAAAAGCTGGTTAAGGAGTTTAATAATACTTTAATTAGCTACATGATCAAGTTAAAGTACTATTTTTAGTAGTTATCCCAAATTTTCTTGCATCTCAATCATCGACATGACTGTATTCTTTAGGCCCTTTTGCACAGCCTGTTCAAGGCGAGAATGCTGTGCCTTTTTTCTGCCTCTGCGTTCTGTGTAAAAAGTCTGAACCTGCATTGGTGTGTCATTTCATTTCTCCTTTGAGCAAGACTCATTCTGTGTAAAAGGGGTATGGCGGCATTGCGAAACAGGGGTGTGATGTTTTTTAATATTGACATTCTTTTTTCCGAGACAAGTGCAAATTCAAAAATCTCTTTGTATGGGGTCCAGAGTTCATGCATTTCTCTCTGGAATCGCTTCCCACTTCTCTTCAATTTCTCCTCCAACATATTTCAGTTTACACAAACCTGATGCTCAGCAATTGTGCTTGTATTTGAAGAATGATGTATATGTGCCTGGCTAGCTCAACACTCCGTTCACCTGCCATGAAGGTTTTGAAAGCAACACCAGAGTGCTTGGGGTATTCGCACTTTCCGAAGCATAGTGTGTTATTCTTACACTAGACACTGACGCTCTGTTGTGTTACACATCATGCCTCTGTGCAAACACACACTAGCATGGCCTTATTTTTTTTTTTTTGGTTCAATGTAAATAACCAAGGCCAGCATAATGAGAGGTGTTCATTACAGCAATATTGCATGATCTCTGTGAAAAAAGTGCCGTTGTCTCATTTGTCCTCACGACGCCTCATTTCTTTGATGTCTTGTGTTTTCTTTTCCCTCTCTTGACTCCTCTTTCCTTATGTACTCATCTGTCTGGTAGGCTGGAAAATGTTCAGTACCCTTACCACCTGTACATCAGCCCTTCCACGCGCCCAGGTCTCAACGGGCCTGAGCGGCCGTTCCAGTGCCCGACATGTGGAGTCCGCTTTACACGAATCCAGAACCTTAAGCAGCACATGCTCATCCACTCCGGTGAGACCAAGAGCCTCTGATCTTACATTACTTACTTCAGATTTAGCTTGGGTCCCTTTTGGTCCCAGTCTCTTCAGGGCTGCTTTTAATTACAATCTATAAGTAACAAAAATGAAGACTTTTTAAATTCGTGGTGTTCTCTCGTACTGTGGTTTTCTTTGGAAGAGAGCTGCTCCAATCTATACATGCATAATGTGGATAAAAGCTTGGTTTTTTAACTATTCAAATATTAAAGTGTGGACTTTCTTGTGACTGCTGAATCATTTGCTCGGCAGGCATTAAGCCGTTCCAGTGCGACCGCTGTGGGAAAAAGTTCACACGGGCCTACTCCCTAAAGATGCACCGTCTGAAGCATGAAGGTAAACGCTGTTTCCGGTGCCAGATCTGTAGCGCCACATTCACATCCTTCGGTGAATATAAACACCACATGAGGGTGTCCCGCCACATCATCCGCAAGCCTCGGATTTACGAGTGCAAAACGTGCGGCGCCATGTTTACCAACTCCGGCAATTTAATCGTACACCTGAGGAGTCTGAACCATGAGGCATCAGAGCTAGCAAACTACTTCCAGACCAGGTGAGGAGGAGCTGAACGTAATTAGAAATGTCTGTGCGAACAGAAACACCAATGCAGGCATAGCTAGTCGTGAGAGTTTAAAATGGCAATGATTAAGGCGCGGCATGTCATTAATCTAGAATAAGTGCATGTATATACACAGATGAAGTAATTAATCTCGACCAATTTCATCCTTCATTTATAAAGTCCCAGTATTAGGAGCGGAAATGCGATTTGTTCTTTTTTAGGTTACAAATTCTTTTGCTGTTTCTTTAACCAATCTGCCACCCCTCACTTCTTTTGATGAGGATAAGCGCTGCTCACAGGTTTCAGGATTTCGTTCTTACTCTGTGACATGGCACACGTTTTTGCATTTTATTGTTTTGGTCTCCAAATAATTTGATACACACTCTTACCTTTTGATGATCATAATGTCTTAGCCTTGGTTATCCTTGTGCTGTGCGAATCCCAGAAAACGATGTATTTTCAATTGAAAAGAGCACATGAGCTCTTCAGGAGTATTTATCCACTTATGTTCCCCGGATGCAAATTATTTATAACATTGATACAACACATAACAGTTTTATTATATTTCCAGATGGTGGTTGTGAAAAAATCTTATTAGGGATGGAGTCTCCGTAAAGGGTAGCATTAGAATAGGAAAGGAAACCGTACCATATTTGAAGGACTTGGATTTGAACACTTAGTTACATAAAAGGGTGTGAAAAAGAGAACGTACATGGACGGCTATTGTAAACCTATTCTTAAGAGCTTAGTGGTGGCCTAAAAAAGACCACTCGTTAGAACCAGTGTATTAGTCCTGAACCAGCATCCTCATTAGATTCCTGGAAATGTTGACTCTTCAATTCCTAAACCACAAACATCCACTATTTCGTCACCCATTCCTCTCTCTCCATCATTCTCTCCCTGTCCAATCTGTATGTATCCAGCACAAATAAACAATGCATGAGCTGAACAAGCCTGTAAGAATGAGGCAATAATTTGGCACTTTCTCAAGATATGAAGCAAAGGCATCCAAAGAGAAAGCAATTGCTGGCAGAGTGTGTGGCTGCGATTTATGTAGAGATGCATGTTTCTCTGTTGCAATAACAAGAACCAGCCACCGTCTACTTTGTACCAACTCCTTGACGGCTCCTTCCCAGAGCAGGTATAACTCTGACTTAGGATGGAAGACAGACCAGGAGATTTGTATTCTTAACAGGGAATTGGATTTGGTGGTAATGTTAGGATAGCAGTGATAGAAATGTTTTCACTGATAATTGTTACTTAAAGCTTATATTCTAGTTTTTCTTCAATGGTTCAAGACTAGAGCCTACACAGAGGTTGCAGTTGATATGTAAATTATTCGTAATCCATGTGCAAACCATTTATAGAACAATACTAAATGTTTATATGAGCCATTTATTGAACATTCTGAAACAGTTACTACTAAGTAATGCTGTAACAATTTAAGTTACACTGATCAGCCATAACATTAAAATCATTGACGTGATGTAAATAACATTGATTATCTCGTTACAGTGCACCACATAATATAAGCCTAATAATAAATGTATTCAGAGATGCACTGTTATTTAACAAAGAAAAACATCAAATCATTGATATGTTGAAGCGCTTTTTGAAACTCTCAGTATGTTTTCTACTATGGGAAAGTCGTCAGGACCGGTGACTCTTACTCAGTAAGAGTAAGAGTAACATGACATTATGCATTTTGGGTCTTATTAACTCCGATAGAGAAAAAGTGAGGCTGGCGAGGGAATGACTGTTTATAGCTGCTATAACGATCGTAACAGGATGAACTTGTCTCACAGACTTTCCACAACATTAAACAGAACTCTAAACAGTTAAAAGCATGTTGTGTTGTTCATTAATGAATAAAAATGTGTAATGTTTTGGCAGATCTCTGAGTTTTCACATGAACAGAGCATACAAGGACCCCTTACACACTGATCAGCCATAAGATTAAAACCGCTAATCTGTGTACATCATACTTCCACACATGTGTGGTAACACTTCACATTTGATTGTTATACATTGAAGAGTGAGAGCTCATACACGGGTCCTTTTTTTGATTGTTTGTTTTGGGTTTTTTTCGCATATTTAACCATATAAAATGTTTTTTATTAGTCTCTGTATGTAAGAGTCCACAACAATAGGTATCCTGTGTTCAAGATGACCTAGTTGAGCATTTCATCTCATTTCAATGTGTTACCATTTCATACTGAGTGTAGATTTCACTCCTCAGGACATGGAGCATTCATTTCTGTTTCTGTCTTGCCTTATTGTTATAAATATGCATTGTCACTTTATATGATCACAAAGTTAATTAACCCAAAACGGTTTCATTTTTGTGTTCTATAACTGTTAGACCTACAGTCCCTTCTGAATGTCGTTTATAAGTAAGGCCAGTTCTTTTGTTTTTGCTAAACACTGAAGGCATTCGAGTTTGAGATCAAAATATTAATACAAGATGATGGATCTGAACTTCAGCTTTCATTTCCTGATATCTAGATCAATATGACCATCCATGTTCAACAACATGGAACATGACACCTTTGGTTACTGACCACCCTATTTTTAGGTATAGGAATGGATCGTCTTAAAGTAAACAACACATAATATTTGGTTGCATATGTCTCGCTTACATTAACTGCATCAAGTTGGTGACTTACTGACATCACCAAAGTGTTGCATTCTTCTTTTGTGTTGCTTTTCGCAGCTATTTAAAATTTTGTTTATTTTGGGGAGGTTTCTCCCTTCAGTCTCCTCTTAAGGCGGTGAAATGCATACTCATTTGGGTTAAGGTCCGGTGATTCATTTTGCCAGTCTAAAATCTTCCACTTTATCCCTTGTTGAAGTCCTTTGTTGTGTTGGCAGTGTGTTTTGGGTCATTGTCATGCTGATTGATGAAGTTCCTCCCAATTAGATTGGATGCATTTGTGTCATGAGCAGATCTTTTCTTTCTCCATACTTTGGCATTTTCATCACTTTGATAGAGGTTAATCTTGATTCCAGAACTTATCTCATCTCTGTATTTCTTTGCGAATTCCAGTTTGGCCTTCTGATTCTTACTGCTAATGAGTGGTTTGCATCGTGCGGTACAGCCTCTTTATTTATGCTCTCTAAAGACTTCTGTGAATGGTGACTTACGATACTTTCACCCCTGCCCTGTGAAGGTTATTGGTGAGGTCACTGACTTGTTTTTGGGTTTATCTTCATAGCTGTCACAGTGTTTGTAATCAAGTGCTGTTGTTTTTCTAGGCTGATCTGTTCAGTGTCTGACTATCAGTGGTTTATTTATTTTTCAGGACATTCCAAATTGTATTGGCAATGCCCAGTGCATATGCAATGGCTCTGATTGATTTTCTCTCTTTTCTCTGCTTCAAAATGGCTTGCTTTTTCTCCCATAGACAGCTCTCTGGTCTTCATGTTGGTTTTCTCCTTTTTAACAACAGATGCAGTCTCACAGGCAAAATACAGCGCTCAAACCAAGAGTAGACATTCAGAGCTTATAATTGTTTATATAATTAATCTAACAGGGCACAGGTGGGCAGCAAGAAATACCTCTCAGTCACATTGCAATAATTTTGGTCACTTTTTGAAAAATGGGTGGGTTCAAACAACAGGTGCCATGTTCGAAGTTGTCTAAAGGAAATGAAAGTGGAAATACAGATCTGTCGTCTCATGTTCAGCTTTTGATCTCAATCCCAAATGTCTTTAGTGTATAGCAAAAACAGTAGAATTGGCCGTGTTGTTCCAATACTTTCAGACGGGACTATAAATCAAGTTTACCTGCATAGAAATCGGTGTAAAAAAATCAGCTCAGACCTCATCTGCATATCAGGCAACCACAAGGCTGAGAAACTGTGGTGTGGCTCGTCATGTAAATCATTCACATTGTCAAATAAAAAAAGGCACAAGTCATAAAGCATCTCTTTTGGGTGACAGATTTTGAGGAACCCTTCTTTCTTACTTCTGAAAGCAGCTGATAGTTGATGATGCTTGATAAATCTTCACTGATGGCCTGTTACCTGTCTGCTAGTATTCTTTAAAACTGTGTGCGCTTTAAAATTTGAATGAATTTGATCTATAGTGTCATTTTCAATATGAAGCATGAAATGGCACATGACCGTATTTAACCTTCTGTGCTCTGTTCCCCCAGTGAGTTCCTCCTCCCAGACTACTTGAGCCACATGCAGGAGGAAGAGGAGGAGAACCTGGCCCATTTTGAGATGACCGAGCAAGCCTTCGACGTCACTGCCACATCCTCCTCCTCTTCTTCCTCAGTACAAACACCCGTCATCTCCCAGGTCTCCTCCACAATGAACTACGACTCCAGACCCTCTGCCTCCATGGCTCAGAATTCACCAGGCTCAAGAGCAGGCCATGGAAGTGAGGAGGGAACGGCAGAGGAGGAGGTAAAAAATGCCATGGCTGTCACCTCTTTACCAGAGCCGGAAAAAGAGGAACGGGAGAAAGAGGGCGAGGGACAGAACCAAAAGAAAGCACTTGTGTCTATTACAATCGAATGAGAAGCATTCCATTTAATTCTTTTGAATTTGTGTATGTGTTCTTTCAGATCTTATGGCCTGAATCAGTATAATACAAAAGAAATAAAGTGAACACTGGACTCTGCGTGGAGAATGAAAGTTGGAATACTTATTATAGTTGACTTTTTAAAAGCTTCGTATGTAGTCGTGAACAGTTCTTTATAGGAATGTTATTCTTTTTGTTTGCTTTGTATAGGAACATACGGTTATCTGTTGTGATTGTTTTAAAAAGTCGTTTCTTCTGAAATTCAGATATTGTAAACTTGAAATGTTTAGACATTGTTTTTAACTGTCCCGTAATTGATTTTTTTTTCCCTGAAGCTTTATCAGCTAAATGACCCTCTGTGAGGCCATATGTCAAAGGATTTTATGTATGAGTATAAGCTGTGAGATGATTACACCTTCGCCTTATTCAGTCAGGCTGGATCATGCTAATCAGTGAGTGGGAAAGCTGTTCCTCTAAGATTTCTTTTTTTTTTTTTTTTCCCCTCTTTCTCTTTTTCCCCTCCCCTTTTGTCCCTTTGAAGCAATTTGTTTAGTCTCATAAAGCAGAGCGCCTTAACTGTAGCACAATGCTCTTCCTGGCCTGCAACCTGAACTTTTGAGGCTAACAAGTTGAAATGTGAAAGACTGTGCTACTACTTCATCTTCATTCTTCTGTAGCAGAAGTCCAGTATGATGTGCTGTGTAGCCTGATTTGGTAAAATAAGCTTAGACTCCATTTAAGGGATCCTTTATTGGTTGTGCCTCTTTTCAAAGGAGTGAATTTTCAGAATTTGTTATGTTAAGTGGGCTTGTAGAGTGTTGCGTTGTATTTGGGGTAAGGAAGAGAAGTTAACAATCACCCACTGACCCCACCAAGCCTCCAATTTATTTTCTACTGTGTAATCTCGCTGCTAGACTTTAAGAGCTGTGCCTCACACCTAGAAAGCATTGGGTTAAGCATTTCTATCATGAATTTCAGTACATTTCACTCAAGAAGGAGAAAACAAATGAAGAGAGGTGATTCCTTTCCTCACTGGCTATATACCTTTTCTCAATTCTGCTAATCAGTGAAATATTTCTCTATAATGCCATAACTACAGGTACCTAATATGTCTCTAGTAAAATCTGTGAAATATAACATGACAAAATTGTGAAATCTGTGTGTAGCACTTGCTCAATTTGGTCACTTGCAAACACTCAGTCTTGTGTGACTTTATTCCCCCGTATATTTGACATTGCACAAGGCAATCATTTGGCGAGGAGCTGCTCCATTCCAATGTGATGTTCTCAATAAACCAATTGTTTGGTATGCGTTGTGCAATATTCAGCTTTTAGAGGACACCCATGTTTCCAACTATGGCTAAAGAATGTGTTTATATATATATTTTTTTATTTTTGCCAAGGCCAATAAACAGTCGATAAAGTCAACGACAGGCAGATAATTAGCAAAACAATTGGATTTCTCGCATTGTCAAGAAATTTAATTTCTTTTGAAGGACTTCATGAAGCCCTTTGAACACCAGTTGCTCTTCATTTCTGCATTGCAGTTAATTAACAAGAAATGAAACAAACAAACAGTAGATCACTGTATAGGATGTGGTGTCTGATGGCATTACTTCATCTTTTGAGTCAGTATACTGACTAAATACATTGAGTAAAATCTTGCTTTCGCTGTCCCACCAGGGCTTTTGTGATAGGTTGAAACGCCAGTGTCTTTAGTCTGGGTCTTCATAGTGATGCATTTTCCACAACACTGTATTGCCTTCTGTATCCACTTTCTTTATGTGGTATCTGCATGTTGTCCCAGTCTAAACAAAATAAGAGCAAATTTATTATAGCATGGGTTGATTTTATTTGTTGGATGTTTTGGATGTGTGTGGAACTACAGTTTTTATGTACAATATTCAAACTTCTGTGTCTGAAATGTTTCAACAGAGAGAAAACTTGGTGTTTTGATGGTCATGATACTCTTTCTGATCCTGCATTAAAACAAGTCACCTTAAAGTAAAATTTTGTACATTTCTTATAGCAATGTGAGTATGAATTGTTATTTGACTTGAGCCTTGTAGTGTCTGCTTTTGTGACAATGTCTTAATGGTATTTACGCAAACCTTATAGTTTTATTAATTTTTTTTGTATCTTGTGCCTTGGATATTAAATCTGTAGTATATTTTAATGGCTAAAACATACATTGATATGAATTCATACCATTTTGTAGACAGAATGCTGGTAGACTTATGATGTAGCTAGTGATCGAAAATATTTTTGAAGTGCTATACTATTGGTTTAATATGTGTGCTTGTGTTTATTTTGATAATGACAAATGTACCTTTATTGTTTTGTACCTTTTTGGTGGTCCTTATGCCAAGACAGATTTGCTGAATGATGTTTTGTAAAGTCAGCAAGTTGCAACTTAAATTAAATGGTTACAACCTGGCACTCAAAAATATGTCTATGTCTCTGTTGTATGCGAATGCAAATTGTATATGCAGTGGGTATTACATAGGCTACTGCAAATCAGTTTTATAGTCCTGGTCAGAATTATTGGCACCCCTGGAATGTAAGTAAAATGTTTAGAATATCTTTAACTTAATTAATGAAATGTCCAAAATTATTGAACAACAGCAAAAATGCTTTCATATAGTGAAATAAAAAAATACAGGCATAAAATGTATGCTGGGCACAATTGTTGGCACCCTTTTGAGAAATTTAATTAGTACCTAAAGCAAAACTTAAAAAACATATAAGACTCACTTGTGTTTAATGTTCAGTGTTCACATGACTTAAATTACCCAATTAGGGTTCCACTATAGAGGATACCACTACTGAAAGAAAGGCACAAAAAGGCAAGACTAATGTTTGCAAAAACATTTATAGATTAACTACAATCTTTCTGGGGAAAATATTCTATGGACAGATGTAACCAAAGTGGAGATGTTTGGAAATGCAATACATCAGTTTGTTTATAGGTGATGAAATAAAACCCATAAGTAAAGAATACCCTACCTACAGTAATACATGGTGGAGGTTCTATCATGCTGTGGGGCTTCTTTGCTACCTCTGGTACTGGAAATATTGAATGTATCATAGGATCGATAAAATCCGAAGATTTCCAAGGCATTTTAGAGTGAATTTTTTTTACCCAGGGTGAGAAAACTAGGTTTGAAGTGAAGGCCTTGTGTCTTTCAGCAGGACAATGACCCAAATCACGCGTCACAACAGCACAACAAATTTTAGGAAAGAAAAAGCTGGATTGTTTTAAATTGACCAGCAGTGAGCCCTTTAGTAAATGAAATATTCTGCCCCAAAATACTGGTTCCTCAAGATGCTGAATGAGTACCAGCTTCATTCTTTAGTGCTCTGCACTGCCACTTGTGGACAAATTGATCTTGTATCCCTATAAATGAGTGAAGTAGTTTGTGTCTTAGGCAGGATATCATTATTGCTAAATCCAGAGCTGCATGAAAACATAGACATTGTATCAACTTGCTACTGAAGTTCAGATTAAGGACAGCTGTACCTTTAACACAGAAAACCTCCATGAATTTTCACTTATTTCCATTATTTGATATTTAACTTAAAATTTAATTAGATATTTAGAAGTACATTACATGTACTTTAATTTATATCAATAAAAATATATAATAATATATAATATGTAATAAATTATACACAATTCCAGTTTTTCAGTGCAAACAGACGGAGGACTGTTAAGTAAGGTGGCGTCTTGACATTTTTTTTTTATTCATATTTCAGATTCTCTAGAATTTGAGATACTCTGCGTAGTATACTCAGATGTAGTAATTTATGTACTTAAACCACAAAAGATTCCACTGGTTAAAATGAAACTGATTTGTGATGCTTAGTGCAGTATTGTTGTAAATATTAAATATAATCTAATAATATAAAAAATACTAAATATAATCTAATAATATAAAAAATACTAAAGGTAATCTAATTATGTACTTGTAATTCTGGAGTGCCAATTATTCTGAACAGGACTGTAGCTAATATTGGAGATATAGCTATTAATTTTGCCTAACTGTATTAACAGGAATGAGCTTCTAATGTAACAAAATTTTACATTCAAGTTATAGTCAGTCTTTTTGATGCAGGTAAATTAAGTTGTCTCTTGGTCCTGATCGGTTAGATGCTGGTGGTCATGATATGTATTTTTTTTTTTTTATATATATATATAAAGTTAACAGACCCTGAGTACCATTGCAACAGGAGTTTTCAATCCCTGGCAGATATATAATTGAATCTGCCAGAATGTGATTCTCCTCACAATGTGATTCTCCTCTTTGCCTACAAGCACAAAAAGGATTCTTTAAAACATTGACCTCAGCTTTATTTTACAAGATTGCAACCTGAGATACAATCCGTCTGCATACTGAGCCACCATCTAAGAACCTACAACGTTCAGACGACAGATGTAGAGGCACACTGAGAGAGACTCGAGATGAAAACCTTGACTGCACACTGTCCAGCTGCACAAACAGATGATGAGAGGAAAAAACTCTTAAGCTCTAACTTTGCCTTGGCCTCCCAGATAAGGTTTAAATGACACAGCGTGTTGGTCGCGGACTCCAAGCACCTGCTTATAATTTTGTGTCCTTTCATTTCTGTGACCTACATCAGCCCAGAGAGTGAAAAGGAATGAAGGGATGAGTTTGGTGGAAATGGAAATTGGGTGTGCTCCAATAAACAGGTCAGAATTTGATGATGTGTCAGGATACATTGGAGAATTATATAAATAAAAGTCATCACAGACACATTGAACACTGAATTCTTAATACACGAATCAAGAAGGTACATTTATCTTTTTTTTTTTGCAATATATCAGGGCATCCACATTGCCTTTATTAGATTTTTGTAATTGCACAGTCCAGACTTATTTAACTCTGGACGACCACCTACCAAGACCAAGGCACAAGGGTGGCGATGGATGGTAGACTCTTCAGAATGCTGCACTTACACAGCCATGAGAAGACAGATATGTGTGAAATGTAGTATTCAGTTTTGAGATAATGGTGTGGTGAACAACCTGACTGAGTTCTTCCAAACCTTGCCAGACAAGCATAAAGTCCACTTCGGTCAATAAAATGTCTAGCAGAACTAAGTCAAGGTATCTGTCCTTGTTGTGTAAACTTTTTAGTAAACTGCATTTTGCTATTTGCTATTGTTATTTGCAATTTTCTATTTTTTATCCTTAGCTGGTGAAGTCCCTTGAATGAATGGTGAAATATTTCTACTAGATATCTTAAATCATCAAGATAATACAGTTCCCTCCATAAGTATTGGAATGGCAGAACCATATATTCTATGTTTGCTACGCATTAGGTTTGATTTTTAAAAACATTGAACATGAAACAATAGATCAGTATTTCAGCTTTCATTTCCTGATATTTACATCAGGAATGTGTTGAACAACAGATGCGTTAAACAACTTAGAACATGACACCTTTTGTTTGAACCCACCAATTTTCCATGGGATCAAATTGCTTTTAATATCTACTGTTTTTTGAGCTCAGGATTTTGCCTTTGAAGACTGCAGTTGTTAGTAAGGACAAACACAAAGACAATGTCAATCAGAGTAAATGCACAAGCACTAGGCATAGATCAACAATTTGGAATGTCATGAAAAAGAAAGAAACCATTGGTGCATTAACAGCCAGACATAAACTGATCAGCCAAGGAAAACAAGGATGAAGGTGTCATTCAAACAAGATTTCAAGAGCAGAATTATAGACGCCATACCACAAGATGCATACCACTAATCTTCAGTAACAATTGAAAGGCCAAATTAGAATTCTCAAAGAAATACAGTGATGAGTTCTGGACAAAGTTCTGGAATTCAATTCAATTTTATTTGTATAGCGCTTTTAACAACAGACATTGTCACAAAGCAGCTTCACAGAAGTATAAATTCTGAATATAAACTTATGAATCTATACATTTATCTACATATATCCCTAATGAGCAAGCCTGTGGTGACAGCGATGGCGGCAAGGAAAAACTCCCTGAGATGGCAAAAGGAAGAAACCTTGAGAGGAACCAGACTCAAAAGGGATCC
>JAQQZR010000017.1:7922878-7936461 GCA_030068235.1 Notoglanidium macrostoma
CCCAGCGACAGCCCCAAAACATCACTGCTCTAGAGGAGATCTGCATGGAGGAATGGTCCAAAATACCAGCAACAGTGGGTGAAACCTTTTGAAGACTTACAGAAAACATTTGACCTCTCTCAGTGCCAACAAAGGGTATATAGCAAAGTATTGAGATGAACTTTTGTTATTGACCAAATACTTATTTTCCACCAAAATTTGCAATTAAATTCTTTTAATATCAGAAATTTTTTCTCATTTTGTCTCTCATAATTGAGGTACACCTTTGATGAAAATTGCAGGCCTCTCTTATCTTTTTAAGTTCGAGAACTTGCACAATTGGTGGCTGACTAAATACTTTTTTGCCCCACTGTACAAAGAAATGAACAGTCTCTAATTTTTATGGTAGTTTCATTTTAACGGAGAGAGACAGAATATCAAATAAAAATCCAGAAAAAACACATTACATAAAAGTTATAAACTGTGATTTGCATGTCATTGAGAGAAATAAGTATTCGATACATAAGCAAAACATGACTTAGTACTTGGTGGAGAAACCCTTGTTGGCAAGCATAGCAGTAATATGTTTCTTGTAGTTGGTCACCAGGTTTAAACACATCTCAGGAGGGATTTTGGCCTGCTCCTCTTTACAGAAACTCTCTAATCTTTTTAGGTTTCTTAGCTGCTGCTTGGCAACTCGAAGCGTCAGCTCCTGCCACAAATTTTCTAATGGACTGAGAGTGGCTAGGCCATTCCATGACCTTAATGTACTTCTTCTTTAGCCATTTCTTTGTTGCCATGGCAGTATATTTTGGGTCACTGTCATGCTGAAAGACCCATCCACGACTCATCTTCAGTGTTCTGGCTGAGGGAAGGAGGATCTTGTCTGAGATTTTACGGTACATGGCCCCATCCATTGGCCCCTCAATGCAGTGAAGTCGTCCTTTACCCTCAGCAGAAAAACAGCCCCAAAGCATAATGTTTCCAGCTCCGTGCTTGACTGTGGGGATGGTGTTCTTTGGGTCATACTCAGCATTTCTCTTCCTACAAACACAGCGGGTAGAGCTCGGTTTTGGTTTCATCTGACCACAGCACTTTCTCCCAAGCCTTCTCTGAGTCATTTAGACGTTCACTAGCAAACTTAAGACGGGCCTGTAAGTTTGAGCAGGGGGACCTTGCGGGCGCTGCAAGATGTCAATCCATTACGAAGTAGTGTGTTACCAATGGTGTTCTTGGTTACTGTGGTCCCAACTGCCTTCAGACCATTAACAAGCTCTTCCCGTGTAGTTTTTGGCTGATCCCTCACCTTTCTCACGATAATCCTCACCCCATGAGGCAAGATCCTGCATGGAGCTCCCGAATGAGGGTGATTGATGGTCATTTTATATTTCTTCCATTTCCGAATAATCTCACCAACAGTTATGTCACCTTCTTACCAAGCTTATTGCTGATGGACTTGTAGCCCATTCCAGCCTTGTGGAGGTCTACAATCTTGTCCCTGACATCCTTTGACAGCTCTTTGGTCTTGCCCATGGTGGTGGAGAGGTTGGAATTAAAGAAATTGATTCTATGGACAGGTGCTTTATACACAGAACAAGTTGAGATTATGAGTATCTGTAATTGATTGATTGATTGATTGTAATGGGCACACAGCCAATCTGTGGGAGCTAGACTTCTGGCTGGGTTTGAGGGGATCAAATACTTATTTCTCTCAATGACATATCAAATTATAACATTTATGTAATGTGTTTTTTTCTAGATTTTTGTTTGATATTCTGTCTCTCTCCATTAAAACGAAACTACCATAAACAGAGACTGTTCATTTCTTTGTAAGTAAGCAAACTTACAAACTCAGCAGGGGATCAAATAATTATTTCCCCCACTGTAAAACCAGAACACTTTGAAATAGTATACTCTGATCTGACAAAACAAAACAAAACAAAACAAAAAAACCAACCAAACAAACAAAAAAATTCAAAAAACAAATGCTTTGCCAATCCTGTTCATCATTGTTTGGACAATGCAGGGTTACCCATATGATTCCAGGAACACCAAACTCACAGTAAAGCATGGTGGTGTGAGCATCATTATACTGGACTGCATCTCTGCCAATTGTACTATGGTTAATTACTGCTTACCATAGATGTCTGAAACTTGTAATCGCAAACAACAGATTTGCAACAAAGTACTAATATGGGCAAGTTGTAATGTCTGAACACCTTTTTCCCCTAACAATTTTGTTTTTTAAACATACCTCTGTTTATGCTTATGAATACATACTTCATATTTATAAGTGAAAAGACTAAAGACATTATGTGGGTAAATATGAAATGTATATATGCACTGGAAGTATATATTTAATACCAAAAGTAAAAGTAATGCTTACTTCCCCATGCTGTATGTCCCTGTCAATCTCAAAATGGTTGCTATTGTACTTCCAAGTTCATTTACAATCTGGCTTAGTATTGCTAATTGGCTTACAAAAGTCTCATTAAGGGTGGCACAGTAGTGCAATGGATAGTGTCACCGCCTGACAGCACCAGGGTCCCTGGTTTGATCCTGCTCTCTGTGTGGTGTTTCTGTGCATGTTCTCCCTGTGTTTGCATGGGTTTCCTCCATGTTCTCTGTTTTTTCCAACATGCCATTAAGTGGTTTGGCTACACTAAATTGCTCCTATGTGTTAGAGTGTGTTTGTGTGTGTGTGTGTGTGCATGTACATGTGCTATCTTGTGATGGGCTGTCCCATGCAGAGTGTATTCCCACCACATCTGTGTATTCCCACAACTGTGTTCCTGGGATAGGCTACATATCCATCATGGCCCTGACTGGAATAAAACTGGAGATGATTAAGAATTAAAAATCTCTTTAAAGCCCATTGAATCAAGTTTCCATAGACTGCATAGTACTTAGACTACCCTCTAAACATTATTCTGAATCTCAAAACTACTTTTGACATTGAATAAAAACATACTTTCTCATTTGACATCACTTGGTACAAGTTAAGCTTTCACATGGTTAAGGTTCTATCTCGTCAACAGATAACAATTTATTTATTTTGTCAAATATAGTATGCAACGTGTCCCTCAGGGCTCAGTCCTTGGACTTCTAAATCATCCGACATCATAGATAAAGTGACAATGAATTAAAAGAATTGTTACTCCTGTAGATGTTATTCTAAACTTAAAGCCTGGATCGTTTCTGACTTTCTGAAACTGAACCCAAATAACTGAAATTCTGTGTGATGGCCCTATCATATCAGCTCCTAGGCATTACAGTATTGCCAGTGACATTGCTAGTCTTATGGGAGAAATAAATGTGTAAAAGTCAATCATATTACTCAATTTTTATGAGTTACACTGGATTTCTGGTTAATTGTGTATACAATACATAGTGCTCCTTTTGGCCTGCCAAGGCCAGTTTCTATTTCACTGAGCTTCTCCAATTGTGCAGCCTTGCACACTCACTCAGCTGAGGAATTCTGCTCTTTCTCCCTCTCCTTTATCGAGAGTGTTTGTATCCTGTAATACATCTACATCATTCTTTGCTTTAAGTACTTTTTATGACTATTCTTTGTAAAATTTTGAAAAAGATTTAAACTGGCCAGCAATATGAAGACTCTTTTAATGGTAGTACCTCGCACCCATTGCTAGGACCTGAATTCAGAATGCAGAAATATAAAATCTCCTGCTTTTGGACAAAGCATTTGGGCTGATAACATTTACTATGACTCATTCCAAGCAGCAGCGTCCAAGGATGTTATAATTCTTGCCACGATTGTGGAATCAGTTTCTTGACGCATGAGTCGGCCATTACGTCCACTCAGGCATTGTGTCGTTTGATGTTTGCAGCTGTTGTCAGGGAAACTGTCCACGTGGCTTACTTTTCGGAGTTTGATGTAATGAGAGCCAGGAAGCTGTCCTTTGTCTACACAATGTCAAGAAAGGTAAGAAGGATTAGAGCAGCCTGCAGACAAAAGAGAAGAAGAAACCATTTCTTCTTTCCCTCCTTTCATCTGCTACACAGATGATAATGGATTTGAACTGTTCCTAGCTGAATCAATTGAGGTAATTCTACAAGGCATTTGTTTCATGTACAGGCTGGTATAATCCACATTTTATAGCTGCCAGTTCAGCGTTTACCTGATCATAAATATGGCATTCAAGGCAAATCTTTTGCTGGACAAGAGAGCCTGTGTTGTAGATTCTACATATTGTGGGCCAGGAAAACTGGCACTGCTGTTCCTTATTCTGTTATAAAACCCACAAATATTCCTGTGTTTTCATAGTTGGAGTATTTGCAAAATTTTACGATTTTGTTTAATTTTGTTTTACAAATACATGTGCAATACCACACATTGTTTTTTAACGGCAGTTTGTATGTTCCATCTCTTCTGTAGTTCATTAAAATAGGTCATGGTGGGACTTTCAGATTGCTCTTTCCAGTGTTTTACTATCTGGACTTTGTTCAGTTCTACGTTGAAGAGCTGGCTGTTTCATTTTAAAGCTCTTACTCACTTTCATCACTAATTAACACTTGGCCAGACCAGTGTTCCATTTTCACAGAGCAAAGTTTTTTTTTTTTTTTTTTTTACTTAAATTGTTCCTATTTATTTTCTTATTAAATACAAAGTATCTTATAACCACAATATTTTTTTGGTGTCTCTGAGACACAGCCAAGTGTTGTGAAAATAAGTGATAGATTATATAGTGGGGTTTTTTTCAGTGTTCATGAGTATGAGACCTTTTAATTTTCCATTGCCATTTTCCATTCCTCATTGGAGAATAGATGGAAAAGCCAACCTGATGCAAATGATGTTTTGAACAAAAGAGACGTACACAGGTAATGCATGAACTCTGAACTCTGAATATGTTTAGTGCTTGTTTATGTATTTTATTATACATTTTTACTACTTAAAAGACATGTCATGTCATTTCTCTTTAATTAGTTGAACGGTTCTTAGCATAATATGGATTACTACAGTATTTACTGCTTCATGTCTTAATATGTCTCAAACATATTAAGAAGGCAAGAAATTCCACTGATTAACTTTTGACAACACACCCCTGTTAATTGAAAAGCATTCCAGGTGACTGTCTTGACCAGCATCATGAGGTAATGTCAATAGTGTGCAAAGCTCTCATCAAGTACACTTTTTTGTTTACCACATAATTCCATATATGCTACATATGTTATTTAATATATTTGATGGCTTCAGTACTGTATGAATGAGTAGGTGTTTCTAAACTTTTGACTGGTACTGTATATGGGTGTGGGCAGTAGATAAATTGGGTTTTGTCACTCCAAATAAGACTGTTTTTGAGGATGAAAATGAACTTATTCTTCACACAACTTTGCGCTTTAATATGGTCTTCATTCCTCTTCACACATACCATTTTTTAAAAAAGCTAAATTTGAAATTCAATTTATTTGCATAGTGCATTAAACAACAGACATTGTCATAAAGCAGCTTCACAGAAGTATATAAATTCTGAACATAGTTGATTCACTGAGGGAGATTTGAGTGCAAGACTGTTCATGGTAATTTAAGTCCTGTGCCATTGTAGCAGAACCGGTCTTGTCAACAGCAGTTCAACACCATCTTCACAGTTCTAGGTGTATATTGAGGCAGTTCATAAGGCTCAACAGGAGGAAGTGGTTTCCAATTGATGGCTCCAACCAGAAGTAGGATATTAGGATGGATCAGGCAGGTCTGGAAAGAAGAAGGGGTCAGTATCATTGGTATCTCAGTAGTAGTGTGTGCAGCTCGACACAGAGTGAGAGTGAGAGTGAGAGTGAGAGTGAGAGTGAGAGTGAGAGTGAGAGTGAGAGTGAGAGATGAGCTCATCTTACCTAAATAAATAAATAAATAAATAAATAAATAAATAAATCTTTTAGGGTCTTCTTCATTATCACTTCTCCTCTCTGTGTTCATTCAGCCTCTGCATGAATGAACACAATTAGCTTAGCTAACTAAAAAACTGTCAGTTGTCTTCTCAAATATCTTTATATCATCAGATATCTCAGATACTTATCCCACTCCTCTCAAGTACTATCTATTTACGTGTCCTGCGGCATAGTACATGATTTGATCATATACATACAGTACACGATAATTTTTCTATTGATGTTTGCTTTTTTTTTAGACTTTTTGCATATTTTCTACCTTTAGGTCTCTCTTGGACTAACCATTGCTGGTACATTCCTTATCTGTGGATTGTGTCAAGTATTAATGAAATAATGTCATTTTAACTGTGAAAACAAAAGTAGTCCTTAATGTAGATGTTTTTGTTCTGCTGGGTGAGTTTAACTTTTTTATAGCATCTATTTATTTATTACAAACCATATTCATTGTTTTGTGATTGAGCTTCACACCAACTATTTTTTTTATTTTATTTTAGTAAAATACTGATCTCCAATTACTTTCTTGTAAAATTCGTAAACTTTAGAAAGCTTTGTTAAGCAAAAAAGAATGTAGTAGTTACCTAAACATAATTATATTTGTTTACTAAACAAAAGAAGAAAAGTTTATACAACTCAGATTTGCTCAAAACTAATTGCGCGTTCTATTACAACAATCATTCGTATGTTATCTCTACTGAATATTGCTTTTATTGCTGACAACAGAATGCCAGTCAGTATAACTAATTATTTATTTAATTGGTACTAAGATTTTTTGTGGTAGCTCTAAATTTTGTACAGTGTTAGCATACATTCCTCCTGCTGCTAATGCAAGGGAAGTACCAAATGAACACTACAAATGAACAGACTATACACACTGCACACCCCTAAAGATTTTTAATTGTCGACGGGGACTTAAAATCACCTGAAATCAGAGCTGTGAAATTTCCACCAGCATGCTGTTTTTACAACCTGTGGAGAACACTGGACCTAGTTTACACCAATGTACATGGTGCATTCAAGGCTGTACCCTGCCCCTATCTTGAATGCTAGACCACATCTCTGTTATGCTAATCCCAGGGTACAGACCACACCTGAAAAATGCCAAACTGGTTCTGAGACAGGAGAACCTGATCTGAGGGATCCATCTCAGCACTTCATGATTATTTTGAACACACAGTTCAGAGAGGCTGCTCCAAATCTGTCCAATGCCACAGATTTGAAGGAATACATAGCATCGGTGAATGGCTACATTTGCAAGAGCAGAGATGATGTGACATCCTAAAAGACCATCATGACACATGCAAAGCAGAATCCATGGATGACTGTACGGGTGCACACACTACTGAGAACCTGGTTCATGTGAGACGACAAGGCAGCCCTCCATACAGCAAGAGCCAATCTATCCCAGGATATCAGACAGGGGAAGGACAAGTATACACAAAGTCACGTCCAAAACACCGAAGACACACGGTGTATATGGAAAGGCATTCAGGCTGTCACTGATTACAAAGGTACATCACATGTCTGCGTAGGTAAAGCTTCACTCCCAGATTCACTGAACGATTTTTAGGCATGGTTTGGGGTACAGAACATCGTGCTGGAAGGGAGACCACCAATTTCACAGTACTTTGTCTATCTGCAGCAGATGCCAGGGAAAAATTCTGTCCCGAGTTTATCCACCTGCATTAATGACTACTGGCCCATTGCACTCACACCCGTCATCATGAAATGTTTCAAAAGGCTAATCACAAAACACATTAAGAGCAGTCTTTCCACCACACTGTTCTCCAGTATGCCTACCTTCCTAATTGCTCAACAGAGGACATCATATCTTCTGACCTGTCTATGGCCTATATGTACAAAAAGGACAATTATGTGAGGATGTTTTCATAGACCAGCTCAGAATTCAACACAATAATTTATCAAACCTGAGCATGCTGGGCTTGACCACCCAGGAGCAAATGGTTCCTGGGCTTTCTGCATCAAGCATCAAGACCAGGCTATCCGAATCGCACCTCCAGTACCACCACACAAAACACCAGCACTCACCAAGGCTGTCTGCTCAGTCCACTGCTGTTTACATTGCTGACTTGTGACTGTGCTGTGAAGTGCTGCTCCAATCATATCATCAAATTTGCTGAAGATACTACAGTTGTGGGTCGCATCAGCAACAATGTTGAGTCAGCATACAGAGAGGAGGTGGAGCAGCTCACATAACTGTCTTTTATACTTTTACAGAGGTACAATACAAAGCATTCTGACCAGCTATCTTATTGTTCAGTATGGGAAATGCACAGATTCAGACAGTAAGGTCATAAGCATAGTGGACTTTTCACCCTTTTGTCATCTAGCAAAAGCTTCCAGTGCATCCATACCACTTCCACTAGCAGACCCTGAAATAACTTCTTCCCTGAGGCATTGAGGAAACTCAACACACTGCTGCCCAACTCCTATCAGTATACATCAAAAACTGCACATCTGCAATTTATAATGCTACTATTGGACAGTTATTCTTTTACTCTTTTATTGCTGCTGCCACAGTTGATTGCTACTACCATAGTCAATAGTTCACAGACACGTGTTGCACTAGTTCTTTCCACTCAATAATGTTCTGCTGTCTTGCCTACTTACTGTGCACTTTATTGTGTATTTATTGTATTTTGTGAACTCAACTTACACTATTGTATATCTGCACTTTATGTAGTCTTGTGAACTATGCCACTGAATTATTATTTGTTGCACCATGGTCCTAGGGAAATGACATTTCATTCCAGTAAAATAAAAACCCACTCGACCTTGACCTAGACTCACAGTGGGTCAAGTATGCTGTCATCTCATCTAGCAACCAAGCCTCATAAATCTGTTTGGGCACAGAAGTACAGGAATAATGCCATTGACCATGTTTTGAATAGAAAGAAAAGTGATTTTCTCTTCATGCACTGTTTCTGATAAGTCACATTCACTTAATACTTAGTGCGTAGTTTGCAGTTACAGCTCAATATTTTTGTAGCTCTTATTGTCACACACCTCAATTGTGCTTTTAAGGGCTATTCTGTAAAAGGCACTTTTTAGAATAGTTGTAAAAAGTTGATCCACTTGATATACACAGTTGCAAGGTTTACTTATACTTACACAGTAGGGTGAGTTTTCACAGTGCTTTTTATTACTATGTGATAGTACTGAGTCAATTGTTATTTAGGCCCTGATAAATAAAAACACATAACTGTAGTGGGGTGTTCTTTCTTTTTTCCATGAAAACCTAATCCAAATATTGTGTTTAGTTTAGTTGTGGCTTTCTCTGTTTTTCCTAAAACTACATTGCTCTTCTTTTAGGACAGTTGATACAACTTCTCTTGTAAATTGCTTTTGGATAAGTTTCTGCTAAATTAATAAATGTAAATTTCACCAACCCGTTGACTGTTGATGTAAGTATGTATGTTTTTCATGTAAATTATCCGACTCTAAATTCTAAATTCTGTTAAATAACTGATTCTAAACAGTTGCACACTTAAGCAAACAGAGAAATGGTCTAAATCCTTTATGTTGATATATAATGATTAATGGATATCCTGCAATAATTATCAGTAACTCCACTACTGTGTAACTGGACCTAGCAGCGTGTGGTTTGTGTCTACCCATCTAAAGGTGGGAATGAGCCAAAGCCTGGTCCTTCCCATTATAAATAAAATGTTTAAGAGACAAAAATGGCCTGGCCACAGCCACCAGCATGAGAGAGGCTGATGAAACTAGCATGTGTGCACGTCCCTGTCGGTCTCGGAAATCCACTGCGATGGCTTTCACAGACTCCAACCGGAACCCAGACTGGGACTAAGCCTCGATCCACCCGCTGCCTGTCTGTCCTTCCCATCAGGCTGGCAGTCTTCCATTAAATTCCTTATTTCAGCTTTACTCGCATAATCCCTACATTTGTCACTGAAAGCATTCAATATTCAGTCACTAATTCTATCCATGATTATTTTTTATTTTTCTTTGTTTGTCTTTCTTTGTATAATAAATTGTCTATACAAAATTCCCTTTCATTGTGACTAAAAAGAAGACCTCTTGTGATTAAAACTACTCACAAAGTAATGCAATTTTTGCATTGGACTCTTGGCTGTCAAAAATGAAATTATGAAATAAAAGAAATTTAGGAGAAATGCTTAAAATGGTGCACTTGTTGTCTCATGCACCCAATTTGAGCATACCAGCAAAGACATAGTGTATACTCTTTCTTATTTTTGGCTTTTAACATGTGCTTATAAATTCCTTCTATGTGCCATTATGTGCCCTTGCCTTTCTCGTAGCCTCTTTCCCCAATCTCTCCCCATTTATACAATTACCCTTAATTTATCTAACACATTTCCCCATTCATGCCAACTCCTTCTTCACACATCCCATACATCTTCCATCATCCCTATGCCCTCCCTCGTTCATCTCATTCTCTCCCTCACATCCAATCCCTATTAACACATCTCAACCCTTCCCTATATCCTTGTTTATCCAGTCTGCTGTTACACTTGCTCTGTTGGCTTTTGTTCCAAGAGGTACCAGCAGTTGCTCTATCAGATCCACAATAGAAGTCCAGCATACATTACTTCTGAAGTTTACACTTTAATTCTACTACAGCGACTCTGAACTGAACAGGCTCATGGAGGGCCCATGCATCAACAGGGCCCATGCAGGTCCTATTCATACAATCCCACCAAGAGCATCAACCTCCTTCTTGTGGAAGCCATACTTCATCATCCTCACTGCCCTTTTATGGCTTTGAAAGGAGATATTCTAATACACTTTTAATTGAATATGATCCACATTGTCAATAAGGACACGCCACATTTGTGCGTCTAAATGCCATTTCTTTTATACCACATTAAATTGTGGTCACACTTCCACTCTACAAGCCTATCTGGCACCAGTCAAAGGGTTTTTCATTGGATCACTTCAGACTTCTAGATTACTCTTACAAATCACAGATTCAGGAGTTAATTTTCTAGACACGCAGCAAATACATCCAGACCAAGATTTCTGGTGTATCTAAAAGAATATTGTGATTGTCCTGATCAGCTGACTTTTGGTCTGGTATAGCAACTATACTGCCTTAGACCACAAGATATTACAGTGGATTGTGAGGACAATCAAGAAAATCATTGGTGTCTCTCTACCTATAATTAACACTTCATTCCAGCAGCATTGCAGATGTCACCATCCACTACTCTCATGGATCCATCCCCCTGATGGATTTGTATTAAATTGGCTAAAATATAATGAACTATAAAATACAGCATGCTTGAATTTAACTCTGAGTTATTTGGGGACCAGGCTGTCAAGTGTAAATAAAAAACAACCATAAAGCCCAATTTCTCAAAGCCATTTCTGTCCCACAATGCCATTTAGTTGAAAGCATGGTCTGCATTCAGAATTTTGTAGTTGTCTCTTTCAACAACCAACCCACCACTATCATCTGCTCTTCACATGTCGACAAACTCCACGAAGCTTGGAATTATGACTCATATTCACACCAGTAAGTACAGATGTTTATCTTATTGGTAAGTATGAAGTGTAGTACTGAGTTATTATACTGATATAAGGGCAGCACGAACACATATTGTTATCTTCATGGATATTGAAGGGAGAGGCATTTCTACTGTAGCAGAGTGGGAATAAAGCTACTGTATATGCAGCTACCTCAAACTTGCAATTCCTTATCAGATGTGAAGGTGGTCACTACAGATTTCAGAGCATCTGAAAGAGTCTGAGAGAGTCTGTCTTTCCTTTCACAAATCTGGCCACAGCTTCCCACAACCAGAAAGCTAGCAGCAATGAGCAACATGAATCAAAAGTCAAAATATCACACACACACACACACACACACACACACACATACACACAGGTATTTTATGTAGTTGACTTCTCTTAAGCTGGAACACACAGCTCTTTGTATTCATTGAAATATTATGCATTAGTCATAACAGCCATAACAAAAGGAAAAGCTCTCAGGGAGGGAGAGACTGGAAAAGTCTGGGGGAAATCTTAGGAAAAAAATATGGCAAAAAGACTGTGTTTACGACTTTAAATGTTAATCTCTTTCAGTGTTCTTGAGAGATTAGAGATGATGACAGCTAATAAGGTTATGTCTGGATTTAAAACCCATACACCACTGAGATCCACTAACCACAGGCAGATATTTTCTGCTACCACATTCATCAGGCAGACTGCATGGTACTTACACAGCTTAAATAAAAGTATTACCACATTTACACACACACATATATCATGCTGACCAGCATCCACATGGAATGCTATTAAATTCTGAAATTTAAGCATATGGTTGACCAGTTTAGCTGCATAAGACCATCATTAAATTTCCTTAACATGGACAAAACACATTACATAATCTCCTGGGCAAAGATATTAATCTTATTCTGTTATTCTGCCATAGTGTGCCACTCAGAAATACCCAAGAAGAAAAATTAAAAAGCATAACAAAAACAGAGCAGCTGGGATTAATTTTAGAATAGTGATTTGAACCACAGGGCTCCTTACATAGTCTGCAAACACTCTTGTCCCCATCTGAATAGTGTCTGCCATCTAAATATCCATAACTTCAGTGGATTATTTTGTCAACACAATTGTAAGAGAAGGATTTACAGTCCTGTTTGCCCATTATACAAGAGAAACATTGAAGAATGCTGCCCCCAGATGGTGTAATAATAATCACTTCATGGCAATGAATGTCCAGTAATATAACTGTTTACAAATGTTAATCTTAAATTACATAGTTCCAGTTCACCTGAGGGGAATATATGTCAAGCAACAAGGTCCGCCTTTGTTGATGACAATGTAGCTGATGGGATGATAACACATCAAATTCTTACGCACAGGGCAGACCAACACAGCTGAAGTACAGCTGAACTACAGCCTATTGTGTCACAAGGACCTAGAGCATTTTGATGGCATTATGATGACATCATCATCGCCATTCCATGCCCATGTGAGTTCAAACATGCTTCAAACACACCTGCAGTATGATCAGCTGCTGTCACTTGCCTAGGGGGTAAACACACTGTCTGCTAGTTAAGCATTCACTCATGATTAGCAGATGTACTATAATGTTATACCATCTGGGTTTAGTCTATCCACCACACAGGAAATGACTCTGGGCAAATAATTAATAGATGGACCAGGCTGATGACGCATGTCTCTCATCTGCTGTCCGACAATCAAATGTTACCAAAGACAACTAATAGCTTACTGACTGCAGTAAGAAGACCTTTTTTTTTTTTTCACTGAATTAGTCATGGAAATCAGGAAACCTTGAAAGAGGTTCTAGGTAATGTGAATGATTCTTTGTGTGCTGTCCAAGAGTGCCGATATTTAGTATAACAGCACTAGGACATTTCACTGTATGTATCACTCTGCTTCTGCTTCACTGTGTATCACTCTGTCTGTGTTCGCCACTTAAATTTCCACTTCCTAGTTTGAAATGCTACAGTAGGGTTAGCAACATCAGTAGTGGACATGGCAATGAATACTTTTCAGGAATATAAATTTTTTAAAGCTTGTCAGATGAAGAACAAACAGATGAAGGGATGCCAATTTTACCAGAGGCACCTTCCACAGAAATGTAGTACAGTGGGGCAAAAAAGTATTTAGTCAGCCACCAATTGTGCAAGTTCTCCCACTTAAAAAGATGAGAGAGGCCT
>JAQQZR010000017.1:7939976-7958018 GCA_030068235.1 Notoglanidium macrostoma
CCAAAAGTACCAAAACCTGGTTCAATGACCATGGGATTACTGTGCTTGATTGGCCAGCAAACTCGCCTGACCTGAACGCAATAGAGAATCTATGTGGCATTGCCAGGAGAAAGATGAGAGACATGAGAACGAACAATGCAGAAGAGCTGAAGGTCGCTATTGAAGCATCCTGGTCTTCTATAACACCTCAGCAGTGCCACAGGCTGATAGCATCCATGCCATGCCGCATTCAGGCAGTAATTGATGCAAAAGGGGCCCAAACCAAGTACTGAGTACATATGCATGATTATACTTTTCAGAGGCCTGACATTTCTCTATTTAAAATCCTTGTTTTATTGAGTTCATGTAATCTAATTTTCTGAGATTTTGAATTTGGGGTTTTCATAAGCTGTAAGCCATAATCATCAAACTTATAACAAATAAAGGCTTGAAATATCTCGCTTTGTCATATATTAGTTTCACCTTTTAAGTTGAATTACTGAAATAAATGAACCTTTGCACGATATTTAAATTTTTCGAGTTTCACCTGTGTATATATGGCGCTACTTCTGCCATCTAGAGGTAGCAGCCAATACTCGGTGCCTGTCATGAAGAGTTAAAAAATGGGGAAGGTGGGGGTCAGTGCTTTTATTTTTTTTAAATCAGGGGTCAGAAAAAGCCGGTATAATTCAGCCAGAGGCGTGGTCTCATGTGTATATATATGGGTCCCTTCTCTCTCTCCCTCTCTCCCCCTGTCTTTACCTCCACAGCCCTTCGTACCCACCTTCGCTTTATCCGCTTTGCCAACAGCAACGCGTCATCTTTCAGCATGTCACATGTGAAGCCTCATCCTGCAGGTAAGATGATGCCAATGCCAGCCTCCATTCTCTGTAAAAATGCTTCAGCCCTGGTCACATCAGCAGTTGTCGACTGACTGATTGAGAGAGTGAGAGAGAGAGCCCGAGCTCGAGCTCCTGCCATTTTGTTTCACGCTTTATAATGCGCACGGTTTGGACGATTCGGAATACAAACAACATTAACTACGTAACTGGCCTAATGAATGACCATGATGACATCACTGTTTGGAAAGGTTGCCAGTTTTTGCTCGGTTCGGAGACAATGGCAAAGTGTGGCATATCTGAATTCAGGTATATTGGAACAGTTTACTTTATACACACACACACACACACACACACACACATACACACGTGTGCATGTGTGTGTGTGTTAAACTGCCTATTAGGTCAAAGCCAAAACTTAATTCATGTAATGCCATATAAAGGCATTTATTAAGCACAAGCTGTTAACTTTATTATATTAGAAGATCAGTGGAATTTATTACAGCAGTGGCATTGCTGGAACCTCTAGCAGATAACTTTGATGAGTCATGTGGTAAAATATAGGGCTGGGAAGAACCTGAGGCAATGAATGTGCACTGGTTCCCGCAGGAGCTACGTGCACCAGTAAGCAGTCACCATGTATCTGGGCTTTGCTTTTTAAAATTTTCTCCAAGATCAGCTTGAGATGTTTTCTGCTTTTTCCCCTCCCTGATTTTCAATAATTTTAAATCACTTTCCATCTAATTCTCAATTTTTATAAACTCTGCTGATGAAATTATAAAGGTTTGTCCTTAATTCAGTTATATACTTTTTTCACAATTGGTGCTTAATGAGGACCATTATATTTTTATTTATTTATTTTTACATTTTTTGCCTTATAAAAGCTACTAACCTGCTTGTACACTCGACTGTAGGACCTCATTTTATTTCCACAAGTTCTATTTGACTGCATATTTCCTCAAGGAACAAGAGACCCATGAAAACCACAATCCATATCCTGCCAACAATGCCAAATGATAAATGTCTTGTTTATCTATCCCTGATCCAGGAAAGAAACAAAGCAGGCACACCATTTTAATGATGTTCCACAGATGCCACCAAGTTATAAACTATAAAATTACATAGCTCCTTAAGGGGAAAGATAAAATCAATTTCTTTAATTTTAAGAAATTAGATATATATTTTACCCATTAAAAGACAGGAGTGAAGTCAGGAGATGCACAAACAGGGGATCAGAGATCAAGGAAAAAAAACACAAAATGAGGTAAAAAAAAGAAAAAAAACCCAGTAATCATGAACATAAATGCTTGGTATGTCAGTTGTAGTAAGAGAGCTGATCAGATATTTTGTAGTGTGTGTATGTGTTTGGAGTGTGCTTAAGTAGGTGCAGTGGTGATTGAATTCATTTGAGTGTGATCAGTAATCAGGTGACCATGAACATGCCATTGAAAGTGGTTGTTGTTGTCCATGTTTGTAGTTTGTGGTGCAGTCTGGGATATGGAGTTTAGTCCTGAATCCAGCATTGACAAAGTTATTGTTATTTCAGCTGTGTCCAAATACATATGGACCTGATGGGGGTATATCGTAAGCAGGTCACTAGTCTATCGCAGGGCTAACACGGAGATGAACAACTGTTCACACCCACATTAACACATATGGGCAATTTAGAGTAGTCGGTTAGCCTAATCGGCATGTTTTTGGACTGTGGACGGAAACTGAAACACCCGGAGAAAACGCACATAGACACAGGGAGAACATGTAAACCACACACAGTTATCCGCCAGGTTCCAACCCAGAACCTTCTTATTGTGTGGAAACAATGCTAACTACCACATCACTGTCCTGCCCCATGTACAATTAAATATACTGATCACTCTTTCTATTATTTTGTGGTACTGTTTGATCAGTTTTGATAGCCTATATAGCATTTAAAATAGCACAATCTAAGCATAGAAACTATCACTTCCTTATATTTAAGGATGCACCCTCTATGTTGCAGTATAGAATAAATGGAATGTGCATGTTACTGTATATTACATGCATGTTGGGAGATAAACTGTTACAGAAGTCCTTTGTAGTCTCCACTAAAACATATCCTCATGCTAGTAAATTTAGATAGAGCAGAGGTAGTACAAGACCACAACAAAAAGATTCAATTATTCTTATATTGTCATGGTCCTTCGTCGTCCTTGGTCATCGTCGCCACAGGCTTGCTCATTAGGGGTATATATAGATAAATGTATAGAGTCATAAGTTTATGTTCAGAAATTATATACTTTTGTGAAGCTGCTTTGAGACAATGTCTGTTGTTAAAAGCGCTATACAAATAAAATTGAATTGAATTGAATGGTCAGTTTCTCCCCCATGTGCTAAAAGATAATATGCTTTTGTAGTGGACTATGGGCCACTAATACACTAAAACATTCTCTGTATTAGTGGGAACAATTCCATCTACAAAATCCCTTATTATATGACTAAAAAGTTGAAATAGTCTCTTACAAAATGTTGTTTTGTGTTTTTGAATGGTGTTCAGTTTTAAAAAAAGATTTATGTAGATTTATGTGCTGCAATGCATGTAGCTGTAGTAAAAAAGTTAATGTTTTATTGTTACTTTGTGATGTCAGCTTCATCTTTTTTCAGTTTTGGACAGTAAGAGAAAAAACACCTTCAAGGAGAGGCATGGACTTCAGAAAATCGTCCCACTTGTGCAGAGTGTGGAGGAGACTCCAGAGCCCATTCCTACCACCATCAAAGGCACAATACCTACATGGATACGTGGAAATTTTCTTCGCAATGGCCCTGGAAAGTTTGAGTTTGGAAATCAACAGTAAGTAAAGATATATGAGCAATTTCTTGTTTATCAGTTATGTACAGTCAAAGCATAACAACAACATAGTATTAGCATGTAGTACTTTCCTAGCCTTGCCAATTCACGACTAACTATTCTCTCTCTCTTCTCAGCTTCAACCACTGGTTTGATGGGATGGCCATGATGCACTGCTTTCAAATAGCTGAAGGTCATGTGACCTACAGGAGTCGCTTCCTGCGTAGTGATGCCTTCAAGCAAAACAGTGAGATGAATCGAATTGTGATGTCTGAGTTTGGCACTCTTGCTTTCCCTGACCCATGCAAGAATATCTTCCATCGCTTCCTATCCCGTTTTGAGAGGACAAGTGAGTATAGCGTACTGCTTTCAGATGCAAGGATGTGCAAGGAAATGCTGTTTAGGATTACTTCCAAGGCTGTTCTGAAGTGGATAGTAAGGGAGATTGGACAGCTGTTGCTATACATTTTTCTAGCCAATGCCAGACAATGTATCCTATCATGTAATATATAAGGAAGTTGCTGAAGTAGCTGGTTATTAAGGTCTGGATGCAGTCTGGGATGTCAAGTTAAGTCAAGTGGGACTTTATTGTCATACCAGCCATATACAAGTATACAAAGGTACGAGATGTCATTTCTCAGGATCACTGTGCCACATAAGGCACATAAAGGGTTGTACATACACAACTATAGCGGTAAAGTGCAGATTAGTTACATGAGTACAAACATAGGAAATGGACACAATGACCACACATAGTGCACAAGACATGATACTGAATGGCAGGCACACAGTATATACAGGACAGTAGAAATGTGGTATGTAAACTCTCTAGCAAGTTGTGGTGTAATGATTTGCTATAAAATAGATGAATTGTTAAAAAAGAGCAGCAGAAATGTAGCAGCAATATAACAATAGTGCAAACATAGATTAAGTGTCTGGTTAAAGTGACTGGATAAAGTACTAGATAAAATGACTGGTTAATGTGTCTGTTTAAAGTGTCTAATGCAGGCACTTCCTGGTCATGGTGAGGGGATGCAGGGAGTTCAGGAATCTTACAGCTTGGGGGAAGACGCTGTTACAGTGCCTGGTTGAGCTTGTCCGGATGCTGTGGTATCTTCTGCCAGATGGAAGTCGATAAATAGTCCATTGACTGGTTGGGAAGGGTCCTCCATGATGCTAGAGGCTTTGCGGATGCATTGCTTATGAAAAATGTCCTGGGTGGGGGGGAGAGAGGTCCAGATGATTTTTTTTTTTTCTACTGTATTCATTACAGTGCAGGGACTTGCAGTCTGACACAGCTGTGATGCAGTGATGCAGCTGGTCAGGACACTCTCAATGGTTCCCCTCTAAAATGTATTGAGGATGGCAGGTGGGAGACTTGCCTCTTTAGTCACCTTAAGAAGTGCAGACGCTGCTATTCTATCTCTGCGAAAGAGTTGGTGTTGGGGGTCCAGGTGAGATCAACCATCAGATGAACAATGAGAAATTTAGTACTCCTAACAATCTCCATCACTGAGTCCTCCGTGTGCAGTGGGGAGTGGACAGCATGGACCTTCCTGAAGTCAGCAGTCATTTCTTTTGTCTTATCTACATTTAGAAACAGATTGTTGCCTTTACACCAGTTTGGTAGTTGCTACACTTCTTTCCTGTAAGCCAACTCCTCACCATCATGCTGAAGAGGCCCAGTACTGTAGTATTATCAGTGAATTTGATGATGCTGTTAGAGCTGTACTGTGCAATACAGTCATGAGTCAGCAGGGTGAAGAGGAGTGGGCTGTGCTCATAGCCATGGGGTGCCGGTGTTTAGTGTGGTGATCCTGGAGGTGGTATGGCCAATGCGCACTGAGTGAGGCCTCTTGGTCAGGAAGTCCAGGATCCAGTCACACAAGGATGTGTTGAAGACCAGCTGTCTCAGCTTCCCAATTAGCTGATGTGGGATTGTGGTGTTAAATACTGAACTGAAGTCAGTGAACAGCATTCTAACATATGTATTCTTTTTGTCCAGGTGGGTTAGGGCCGGGTGGATCATAGCATCCTCTGTGGAGCGGTTTAAGTTGTAGGCAAACTGAAAGGGATTGTGTAAGGCAGGCAGACCAGCTTTCATGTGCCTCATGACCAGTCTCTTGAAGCACTTCATGATGACAGATAGTGAGTGCTACTGGGCTGTAATCATTGAGACATGAGATGGTAGACTTCTTGGGCACAGGAGTGATGGTGGTGGCCTTGAAGCACCTGGAAACAATCGCCTGTCTCAGGAAGATGTTGAAGATGTCCATTATGGCATCCATTAGGACATCTGCTGGCTGGTTTCCACACTCTCTGAGCATGCGGCCAAGAATGTTGTCTGGTCCTGCAGCTTTGCGTGGGTTCACTTTTAAGATGGTTTCTTTTAAGATGGAACAGCAAAGTTGTTCACCAGAATGGGCCAGACGGTGTAAAGGTTTAATTTCACTCATTTGGCAGTCTGGATCTGCTCTCGGATCATTATTGAGTGATCTATGTACGTAGAGGAGCCTCAAAAGTGTGCCTTCTGATACGTTTTATTTGTGTAGCTATTCTCTAGGAGGTAGAGCATTGCATTTGAACTTTTTGATATTATGAAATTCTTGCTCCTTGGGAATGAAAATGTGCTGGAATTACTTGGGTCTGGAATGTGCTCTCATCAGATTCTAGAGCAGATTCTGCATCCTAGGGCAATTATTTCTTAAATAGTACCTCATTTGGGGTTGGGTTGAGGCAGACTTTTCACTACTTCTCAGCACTCTTCCAAGCACCTCCATTAGCTCACTCCACTTGGGAGATTGGGTGTCCTGGAGAGCTAAGTGAGAGGTCATAGGGTGGCTTATCTAGTTTTTGGCATAGTCCTCAAGTTGTTCCATCTCAGAATTTCTACTCTTTCTTTTTTTTTTTTTTTTTATGTTTTTTCAGCCCTGGGCATACCTGAATGGGTTTCTGAAGAACCTCACACTTCTATTGGTTTCTAGACTTTCAGATGTTCTTTGCTCCACTCACAGATGACAGTCTGCTGTTGATTTGGTTTCATAGTACCTTTCGATAATTTCTTTCCTGCTCTTGTCAGTCCTTCAGGCCCTAGTACATATTTGCTTTTTCTTTGCAAGATTTCCTTATTTCAGTCTCTCTGCTTTTTTGCTTTTGTGAACTTTACTGGTGATGGGCAGATTCTAATTCTTTCCTTGACATTGTCTTTGGGCCACTTGATCTTGCTTGGTTGAGTTAGATTGTGAAAGATCCTTTTACTTCTTAGTCTTTTGGCCCTTTTCCTCACATGGTATCAGCTCGATTCGATTCTATTTATATGTATTATATCTTCAATTTGGCCTCAGTTGTAGATAGTACCTCATAGCATGTACTATTTTCTGGTATAACCTCCATCGAGGTTCCATACAAGTCAAGGTGATACCAAAAGGTGATGTTAAAATGCTGCAGGCTATTGATTGGTCAAAGAGAATCATCACTGCATCATCATATGTGAGATGAGATGTCCTGAACAATCCTGCCATTTTTAAATAGCATTATATTTATTTATTATTTATTAATTATACTTCATTGATTATGTTTGTACATGTGTGTTTTCAGGGCTTGTGGGCATTTGTGTGTGCACATTTGTGTGTTCAAACTGTCAGGACACCATGCAATTGTCACAACATAAAAATCACCATCAGTTTACAGGTGTGGAAAGGGAGCTGAGCTATAAGTGTTATTCGTAGTTTAACGGTGAAGGTGGCAATCTGGAGGTCTGGATTTATGTCCCTGCTCTGCAAATGTTGTTTGGGGAAAGTTTTTGTGCAGGTAACTCATTTAAAATTAGCCAGTCTGTATTGATATTTTGCCACACCTTCTGTAAATAAAACTGATGAGTGTACATGTGTTCTGCACTTTGCCCTGCATTTTCAGTAAGCAAATTAAAGCATCTTACCGACCAAAGGCTCCTGCCTTTATAAGAAACCAGTGGAGACCCTAACTTTTAGTAAGGTAGAGAGAATCATGCTTTATTCTGGGTAATGCCCTGCCATAACGAAATAACCCATAATATTACCTATTACATTACCATAAAAGTTTTACTAACAGAGTTAGGCAAAAGACCAGTAAAGGCTGGTTAATTTTAAAAGAGTTACTTACAGTAAAACACCCATGTATTATGTGCTGAACAGGGAAACTAATGTGTTCTCGAGCTGGAAGTCCTGTATCTTCACCATTATACCACCTCATGCTGCAGAACTATGATGGGCCAACAAGATTTTACTATTATTTGTCGGTTCACTCCATGAAGAGAAGGATTATTAATGTCCCTGTGTGTTGCTTTGAAGATGATGTAACAAACTGTGACAACAGCGGCTACACAACCCTGCCTTCTGAGAAGTCCAAGAGCTCCTTGTTGGGTTGTGCCAATCGTGCTAAAAACAATGCTGTTCAAACCCACTATGTCCTTCCAGCCCAGTGCCGGCCAAAGAAAATTCCAGACACCACTTGCAGACACCATTATTTCCTCAATAAAGGAGGCTTATTTTTATCCCTTCATCTGTGTATCTCAAGTCTGTGTGCTACCTTCTGTGCTGTGCCTCATAAGTGGTGGAGAATGCGGGCATCCTGTGGCATGGACTCCTCCAAGACCTTCGCCATGGATGTGGTGGTGTGGCACCTCATGGAGATCAACCTGGAGCAACCAAGAGATTGTCCAAGTTCTGTCGGCCATGACCCAAGAGCTCACCACAGTTCAAAACATCCCCGCAGCAACTGTTCCCTCCCCCCTGACCCTGCCCAGGATGCCCAGTAGCTACTCACCATGATGATGGCTGATATTGAGGCATTCCTGGGCACTTTTGAGAGGACAGCCCACAGGGAGAAATGGCTCAACTGTGAATGGGTTCTAGCCCTGCTACTCACTGGAGAAGCCTAGCAAGACTTCCATGCCCTCCTGGCTGGGAAGGTCTCTGACTACTCCAGCCTGAAAGCCAAGATTCTTGCACACTGCATCTTGTCCTCCAGCCAAGCCATCACTGCCTTTCACCACTGGACATATCAACAGACCCACCAACCTCGGGCCCAAATAGATGAATTGCTGCAGATGGCCAGCCGCTGGCTCCAGCCTGACTTTCAGCGAAAGTTGTCCAGCATGTTTCTGTCGACCAGTTCCTGCAGGACCTGCTCATGGAGGAGCAGAAGGCAGTGGGGATGCCTGCCTCACAAACCCCATGGGAGTCGAGATGGCTCTCTACACTCAAGGTGGCTTGAGGAGGACACAGATCAGCCACTCCAGAACCACCCAGTCTCCCCTTCTGCCATCCAGGACCCACCTTCTGACACTCAACGAGGCCCAAGGCCAGTGAACCCCAGCCGTCAGCCAGGACATCATGTCCATGGAGTCTGAGTGACTGACACTCAAGGTGCCCCTACCCCCGACATACCCATGACCACTCTCTGGCTTGATGGCTCCCCTATGACAGCACTGCTGGACTCCGGGAGCTCGATCACCTTAGCATGACCCTTTGGTTGCCACAGGCTTCCTGGCCAGAGGGTCGTCTCCTGGTGACCTGCATCCATAGGGACATCTGGGAGGTCCTGGCTGCCGAGGCGCACCTGGGGCACCAGCAAGGTGAGTGGCCTGTGACAAGATTCACATTACTGTGTACTTATTTGGTGCATGTATCTGTTCTAGTTTCACAACATTTTACATTAAAAGCTTATGAACTTCACCATCGGTGTTCATGAGTTGTTGTGTGGAGGTGTTTGGCTTGCTAGCTAGTGGAGCTGGTTTTCTGTGAGGCATAGAAGATTTGCAAAAGAGCTGCCATTGACTAGACTGCAGACCAGTATGACAACTGCAGCATTGCGAGCAAGGACTGAGGTACAACACATACCCATTAGACATGAATAAAGCAGATGCATCAAACCAATTTACAGTCTCCCATTCAAGTAAATCTTCTGCTACATCAACTTTTGCTCTAGAAGCCGCAACAGTATGCACAAAAGCTGAAGCTACCTTTTTGAAGAAAGAGATGAAAATAGAGAAGGCTTGTTTGGAGACAACAGTTGATGCTCTAGAGAATGAGAGAGAAGCAGAAGCCGCTCAGGTTGAAGCAGCAGTGATTGAAGATGCAGCTGTGGACTTTGAGGCTTTGATTACAAGACACAGATAATGCTTATGTAAAGTGCACAACAACTCAAGGACGAATACGTCATTAGGTACAGCCATCTGAGGTAGTGTGTACTTGCTGAAAGACTCAAGGGATGAGTACATGCCTTGTGATTATAGCCCATATGTACCGGTATGCAAAGAAAGAAAAGAGAAATTCCCACGTCCAGAAGTCCAGCAGCCATCTAGCCATTCTGCTGATGACAACACTTATGCCTCTAGTTGTCTTGCAGATGGACAGAGCGGCCCCTGCCTAATGAACAGCAAATCACATTATGCTGGAGGCTTACCTGCTTACCCAAGCCAGTTCAACGTATGCACCCAAGGCTCCAGTTAATAGCAGTGGCACAGCCACATGTGACTTAGCAAAATATCTAGCATGAAGTCAACTGATGTCACCAGGACTTACTAAAGTTGATGACAAGCCTGAGAATTTTTCATCTTGGAAAAATCATTCATTAACACTATTGAGAGCCTAGATCTTAAAGCAGGAGAAGAAATGGATTTATTAATTAGATATTTGGGAGGAGAGTCTGCTGAACGTGCACACCGTATTTAGTCAGTAAATGTGAGAGCTCCATCTCTAGGACTGTATCTCATGTGGGAGACGTTGGAGCAGATGTATGGGTCCCCAGAAGTCATAGAGAGTGCTCTTTTCACAAAGCTTGAAAAATTCCTTAAAATGGCACCCTATGAACACCATAAGCCTAGGGAGCTGTCTGATTTGCTATCTGAAATAGTCTGCCAAACAAGAAGTACACATACCAGGACTCTCCTATCTTGAAACAGAAAGGGGAATTAGCCCAGTAGTGGAAATTGGCTGGTGTATATAACTGTATCCAGGAGGACTAGCTTTGTTTAATTCTACATACTAATTTGGTCTAATCTATGTTTCTGTTAAACACAGTACCCTAAACTCCTGAACCATAATAACAGGCCAGCCTTGCCCACAAAACTGCTCCAATTATCTATTAACCCACACTGTTTTCGGAGCATCACTTCGACATCCATCAGTTCAGCGACCATAACCTGCTGTGAGCTACATTGCCATGCTGCATTTGGATGGGGCCAGAACATACTGTTGTATTGGGCATTGCCTTCTTTCACCTCTACAAAGTTACAACCCAAATTCCATAAAAGTTATGAATGAATATAAATGAATGGGACCAAATTCCAACACCAAAACTCCAGAAACTCATAACCTCGATGCCCAAACGTCTTCAAACTGTTTTGAAAAGAAGAGATGCTACACCATGGTAAACATGCCCCTGTCCCAACTATTTTGAGACCTGTAGCAAGCATCAAATTTGAACACTGTCAGTGTTTGAAAATTAAACACTGTCAGATCTTACCTCCGTGTCCCGATCCTGCACTTGTGTCTCGACCATGCGCCAGAAACATTGCAATTGGACATTGGGTCCACTTCAAAAATGGTAATGGACACTGTACTTGTTCATGTTGGGAGTGCGCACACTGTTGGATAGTACCTAAAGAAAAAGTTCTGATTATTTTTGCTTTGCTAGTGGAAATGGATCCCAAACAAGCAACTCTCCCAGTATAGCATGTTGGCTAGCTTGCTACCTAGCTCACATTTCTCTGAACATTCTTGTTAAAGGTCTCTTCTTACTTTTTGTTTTCATCTTATGAGCTTTTATATGTTAAAAGTTATTTTCCTAAAAAGAATCATTTGCCATGTCTGCGATATCGCTAACCCTACCATCTTTGAATGGAATGGAATGCCATCAAATTAGTGGACCAGAGTTAACCGTTGTCTAAAAAGTCAATAAATTATGAAATTTAGCTAGCATTAGCTGCCTTGCCTTATGCCATTACTTTGCTCATTTACATTGGTTTGCTAATTATAATATTGGTGCCCTGAGCTAGATTAGAAATCTAAATGAGTAATACTGGAAAAACTGCAAAGAACTCCTACCTGATGGTCTGTTTACAGAACAAGATATGGATTTGCAACAGACCTGCCAGGAGCTTCAGGTGTGTGTTGGAAGGAGCTTGTGCATTTATGAGGCTTGACTGTTATGTCCAAAACTGTCAATCACCTCATCAACTATGCCCTTTTTATCATAATTAGATAATTCATATAAAACACATTTATCATACAGAAAGTAAAATTTTGTGAGATATCAAGGTCCGCAGAACCGAACTTGACTGAACACTATTCCCAAAATTATTTGTGGAGATGTAACTTAGTTTCATTTTGTATGCCTCCCCCCATTGATGATTTCTCTTTTTGCTGTATTGCCACATAAAAATTAAATATATTGGAATTGGATATTCTGTTAATTCTGAAGTGAATCTCTTCTGAAATAATAATAAATAAAGAATTTATAAGAATTTATATAAATTTATAATAAAAAAAAAAAAAGCCAAAGGCTGCATAATTATGTATTCGCACCCATACTTTTAGCAGTATAAATTACAGCTAGTATTTAATTTAAGTACTCATGCTAAATATGTTAAACTGTGTTCACTTGGGTTATTTTAAATCCAACAGTGTCCATATTTATGCTTACACAATAAAGTTGTCTGATATGGGGAGATCTCCGAGCTAAAATGGCAAATCAGATGAGTCCTGTTTCACAAAGACCAATTAACTGTTAAGCTTCAGAGGAGATGGATAAAGTTATTAAAACTTCAGCAAAGCTGTGAACCTTCTAAGGTACACTGTGAAATCCATTATAACAAAGTGGAAGGAATATGGCACAAGCCATAGACTACTAAGATCAGGCCAAGAACTGAGTGCTTGACCAAGAAGGTTAATTGTCAGAAGTGTCCGAGAGTCCCAGAGTGGAAGGCCAGAAGGAAGCCACTTTTTTTTAGAAAGGTCATGTTAAAAAACCTGACAGCCTTTGAAAAAGATTTTGTGGTCTAATGAGACTAAGATTAAGCCATTTGGTCTAAAATCAAAGCATAGCGTTTGGCACAAACCAAATATAGCCCAACACCCATGTAATATCATTTATGAGCCAAAACATATTGGTGGTAGCATCTTGCCTTAGGGCTGCCTTTCAGCAAGAGGAACTGGAATACGTTTTGCCATCACAGGCAACATGGATGGAGCCAGACACAACTTTATTGTTGACAAGAATCTGTTCCAGTCAGCTAGACTTGTGCCTTTAGGGTAAAAATATTTTTTTCTATAGATCAATGAGTCAAAGCATTGGGCAGAAACAATGGCTTGAAAAAAAAACAAAGGTTTGTATTTTGAAATGGGCAAGTCAAAGCCCTGACTTGAATCCAATTGAAATTCTGTGGCCTGACCAGGAAAATTGCTGTCCACCAGCATTCTCCATCTAATTTGGCAGAGATGGAGAAAAGTTGTATTGTGGAATAGAAGAAAATGCCAAAAATCAAATTTTAATGTGCAAAGCGCATGCAGACACATTGCTGCAAAAGGACTTCACAGTGAGGGGGTGAATACTTATCAATTACATTTTTAGAATATTTATTTATTTTCAAAAAATTCTGAGGACATCTATATCCTTTATTTAATGTTCTTTCTGTAGAGCAAGGGAGGAAATACATTTTCCAAGTGGAAACACATGAGAAACTGGGACTGCTGCAGAGGGCCAGACCAATAGGTTGAACTCAATTCTGCTCAGTAGATATTCTCTTTGTATTTATAAAAAGCAGTAAATTGAATGGTTTTGATAAGCAAATAAATTTAAACTTTAGAGAAAGTGCTATTTTGTTTGTAGTTTAATTACCTCACTTGCTGTTTTTCAGTTCTTTTTTCTTTTTCAGTGAAAGAAATCTAGTTTTGTTGGGGTTGAAGGAGTGCACTGTAGTCAGGTTGAATGTATGAGGTGGATATGGGAATGACAAATGACAGGTGACTGTCAGTGAGAGAGGATCTGTATCTGGATTTGTTAAAACTTCATCACTGAGAATGTTTGTTCACATATGTAGAGAGAACCACAGAGTACTAACATCTAAGCACGTCTTGTCATGTGTGGAAAGCTCTCCTCTTTAAGAGAAGAATAAAAATCCAGTAGTGATAGTGAGTTAAAGTGTTCTGCCAGTAGTGTGTCAGACTGCAGGTCAGTGAGTTTGAGCTGAACATCACTGGATCCATTATCCACACTGCAAGTGACGGGAGAAGAGATCATGGGCAATTCAGTCTCAACTATTTTGAAGTCTTTAAACACTACCAGCAGAGGTGACCAGCTGATGGTATGGCTTCTTTTGCATTGGTATGTGTGTGTGAATGTTACTCTCGAATTGGCTTGACAGAAACTGCAACTGTGTCAGGAAAGCCTTCACCAGGCAGTACATTTAATGTGCAAATAGGATCTTGCCTTGCAATTTGGAATTTGGTTCATACATTACTACAGTCAAATCAACAGCAATTTCAAGATCTGCCATCCAGTCTGTACCTGAGAGCTCTGGGATGCTCTTGCCTTTCTTCTCACATTCCATATTCTTTAAGCACTTTACCCAGGCTGAGTCATCTGACAGCTGTGTGGTAGCCTATGTCACCATGTTCAGTCTCCTGCTTCTCCAAAAGTGCAACAAAAGGTGATTCAGTTCTCTTGCCCTGATGCATTAACTATTTTAGTTACATCAAAAACATGGCTAATTTTTACCACTGACTTCGACAACATTTCCTGCTGTATAATACAATGCAAAAATACCAGTTCCTGTACTGAGTTCATTTCAGTCATCATGCATCTGCTTCCAAAATGTCCAACACATTTCCCTGTCAGAGTTGGATAACATCAGTTAACACCTGCCAGTTTGTCCCATTTCAATCCCAGCTTGTGCAAGTATACAGTTACCTCTATGAACAAATCAGTCCCTGTCATTGATTGCATTGTTGCCAGCTCCTCCATAATCTCAAAGTTTTTCATTATCCCACGTACAAAGATAAATAACTGGCTGTATCTCGGACATCACGGCTCTCATACAGAGTTGAGGTAAATAAATAAATGAAATTGTTTGCTTTATTTTGTAGCTGAAGTTCCAGATTTCCTGCAATGTCCTTGATTCTTCTCATTATGGTTTGCTTGGAGAGGGGTACACTCTAAAATGATTCTTTTTTTTTTTTCTTGGAACATATTAGTACTACAGATTCCACCAAATGCTCCTTGAAAACTTCCCATCAGAGAATGGCTTACTGTCTTTTGCAATTTTGTGGGAGATCACATCTGGCCCTTGGATGTACAAAGCTTGGTAAAAAGGCTTTGTTGCTTTTGCAGCTTAGCTAGCAAAGCTTCAGATGCCCATGGCTGCTCAGGTTCTTGTATTTCTATGCATGTCTTAAGGTTCTCCAAATGTCTGCCTGATACCACTTCCCAAAATTCCCAAGACATTCAGATATTTTGGATTGCCTAAGGAGTGTAAGTGACCAGGGAGCACAGTTCACATCTCACATCTTGAAAAGTTTCATGGAGAAGTTGGGAGTAACCATGCACTGGGTTATCATTTGTAAATGAGCGGTCAGGTGGAACAAGCCAACCAGGATATTGTAAGATTCCTCCCTCCACTCTTTCTGTGCCATCAATCAAGAAGACTGGGCTCACTTCCTTCGATGGGTGGAGTATGCCCAGAACTCCATCAGACATTTGGCTACTCAGCTCGCTCCTTTACAATATGTCCTTGGTTTCCAACCTCCCTTATTCCCATGGGATGCCACCCCTAGTGATTGTCCTGCAGTGGGTCAGGTGGAGTGACCTTATGTAAGAGAAACCACACATAAGAGGTTAGAACATGTGGTGCTACAAGACCAGGAATGTCCTGATCGATATCGAACCGCAACACCAGAATTTCAGCCAGGGGAAGGGGTCTGTCTTTCCACCAAGGACCTCAGAAACCCACACCATTTTCAAAAGCTTACAAAATGCTACGTCAGCCTAGAGAAGGCTCTTCAATGCATAAATGATTATGTACAAGTTAGAACTACCAAAAGAATGCAGACTTTCTCCATCATTCCACATCTTGTCTAAAGCAGCTGTTCGCTAGCTAGCTGATGGTGTTCGGTCACCCCTTGCACAAGAACCCTGTAGACTGAAAGACCGCAAGCTTATCGAGTCAAAATTATCCTGTATTCATTCCTCAGAGAGCGTAAACTCCAGCATCTGATCATCAATTGGGAGGGATAAGGCCCTGATGAGAGATGTTGGCTCCCAGCCTATGATATACTGGACCTGCTACTCACAAATGACTTTCATGCCTGATATCCTGACAAACCCAGTCCACTAGCATGGGATGGACCTAGTTAGAACTCTGCTCCCATAGGTAGATGTTTGAGGGGGTGAGGGGTGGGGTTCTGTTGCATCTATGCCAAATTCTGCATTGAACTCTATTTCCCAGAATGCACCTCTGTTTTCAACTGTGGCCTCCATGGACTTCACCTCCCATATCAAGTTTTCAAATTCACCTGATTACTGATCGCACACACCTGGACTCATTCTGTCATGCTATATAAGCACATTCACCACACCAGGACATTATGAAGTAAAGTCATAAACTGAAAAATAATGCCTTTGTATCAGTGTTCTGGTTCATGGTTTTTGATCAGGTCTGGTTTTTGGATTTTGTGATTTTTGCCTTTGCCTCTGACATTGTTTGTGTCTGAACTACTTCCTGTACTTGGTTACATTTAAGCCTTGGATTTGTTATTTGCTACCTACCATTTTTAAATAAAGATGTATTTTCCGCAACTCTTGCCATCTCTGCCACTTGACAGTATGGGGATGCCTGAGGATTCATACCAGGAAATTTGGAAAAGCAAAATTATCACTGGAACTAAGAGGCCTAAGCCTGTTCCAGTATGACGGTGCCCCTGTGCACAAAGTGAGGTCCATAAAGACATGGTTTACCAAGGTTGGTGTGGAAGAACCCGAGCGGCCTGCATTCAGCCATGTCCTCAACCCCACAGAGCACCTTGGGGATGAATTAGAACACCAAATTTGTACCAGGCCTTCTTGATAAACACCCAACCACTGGTGCTCTTTTGGTTGAATGGGACCCGATATGACAAAATCTAGTGGCTTAGAATAATGGAGGTTGTTATAGCAGTAAAGGAGGGACCAAACCAGGAACTTAAAATATTGCTGATGGTTTTTGAATTGGATGGTCATTGGTCAAGTGTCCACATACTTTTGGTCATGTAGAGTACTTGGCTTGAGTAATGGAGCAGAGAACTTTTTGAAGCACACTCACACAGTTTTGACATACTGTAAGGCCAAGTCCTTACATAACCCATAGAGAAATGAGAGACTAGCTGAGGTATTTCCTCCTTAATGCCTTCATTCCACCAACAAAAGACATGTGTTTGTGCTGTGCCTTGTTTTTGATATGTGCAGCTATACACGCTGTTTCAGAATTTATTTAAATCACTGTCCTGGAAGTTACTGTTTGTGTACAATAGTTTAAGTATCACAATTTTCCTACTACTACTTCTATATGTAATAATAGTGTTATCTGATTTCATGTTATTCATTGTCATGCAGGTGTTAAAGTGAACTTCAACTACCCAAAAAAGTCAGCTAATTCAGCTAATTGTCCAATGTTTATCCCTTTGTAGAGCCTACAGACAACGCTAATGTGAGTTTTGTGAAATACAAAGGTGACTACTATGTCAGCACAGAGACAAACTTTATGCACAAAATTGATCCTGACACTCTAGAAACAAAAGAGAAGGTATGTAACCTGAAATATATGCAATGTCACATGTTTAATATTTAATATATTTTCACATAGCAAATATACAATGGACAATTTTACAGTCTCAGAAGTTTGAAGGTTACTGTAAATTGTGCAAATTTCTCACATTCAACTGATTGCAGATACAGTCTTGAATAGTTTCACAAATGTTCCATCAATAATGATAATGTATGTAAAACAGTTTCTATCTGTAACGTAACTTAAAAAAAAAATAAAATCTTTGAAAAGAAAAGAAAGATATTGACACAATAAGAAGGCAAGGCAGATGAAAATTCAGACAATTTATTAAGTGAAATGCAAGCAAAACAAAGATGTGAAAACAAGCACCATAACCATAAACTGTGGATACAAAGCAAAGGATATACAGGCTATAAGTGATACTGTGGCACAAATAACAGAAAATGACGACTACAACAGAAACTTGACAATGAGACACTGAAAAAGTACCAAGTCAGAAGATGTTATGCATGTACATTTGAAGTGGATATACAGGGAGTGCAGAATTATTAGGCAAATGAGTATTTTGGCCACATCATCCTCTTCATGCATGTTGTCTTACT
>JAQQZR010000017.1:7975397-7995796 GCA_030068235.1 Notoglanidium macrostoma
TATATATAATTTATTTTAGTAAAATATTTTATCTCATGCTTGTGGAAGGGATTGTACATTATTATACACTTATTACATTACAACACAAGAATTTTATTACATGATTATAGTTCAACAAAATGTGCTAATTATGTACAGGTGTTATTGGTCAAAGAGTGAAATTATTTAATAGTAATTATTATTAATATTTAAAAATGTTAATAAAGAAGCAAGTTCTGGGCTCAACCCTACTGGTCAACCAGGGGACTTTCCATGCAGAGTTTGCATGTTCTACCCATGCCTGTGTGGGTTTCCTCCAGATGCTCCAGTTTCCTCCCACAGTCCAAAAGTCATGCAGATAGACTGGCGACCTGCCCAAAGTATACCCCACCTCTTTCCCAAAGTCAGCTGGGATCAGCTTCAGCCTCCCTGTGAGACACAATGGATAAGAGGTACAGAGAATGAATGAATGAATGAATGAATGAGTGAATGAATGAATGAGTGAATGAATGAATTTGGGCTTATATCCATTCAGGTGACCAGCATCATATCTAGCACTGATGCATTAAATGAGCAAGGACATAGTAATCACTCACACACACACACACACACACACACACACACACACACACACACAAACCTCCTGCTGTATTTTCAACGCATCTACTCACAGTCTTACTCTAACCTATAAAACATGTCTGACATATTAATTAAGTCTGTTGTGTGGCCCTCTCTCTGTCTCTCTCTCTCTCTCTCTTACATACACACACACACACACACACACACACACACACACACACACACACACACACACACACTCCTGCTGATTCCAGAGTTTCGATTGGATAATGAAAAGGATCTTCACAGCCAATTAGAAAGTGCTGCTTCTGTGCTTTCCTAGCAACACAGCCGCTTCCTTTCAGCACCATAGAGCAAACCAATATTACAACATGAATAATGGCGAGTTAAGGGCTTTGGAGTGGGGGCAGGGATATGGTAAGTTTCTTTCTCTTTATCCCTCTGTCTTCCTCTCTGCTCTCATGCCTGGTCTGCTGCTTAAGCTTCCATGCTGGCCTCCCTTTTCCCCTTGTTTTTCTCCCTCCCTCTTCTCACTCTTCCTCTATTTTCTCTCCCCTTTTGCTCTCTCACTTCTTCTCTCTGTCTATTTTTTCTATGTCACCTCCCTCATATTATCTCCCCTCCTCCCTGATCTCTCTCTCATTCTGTCTTGGCTGCCTATGTGTCTCTGTTATGGGCATACAGGCAGCTCCTGTTTCATACTCTTAAAGGACCAGTACGGTACGGCACATTTGTCTGGGCCAGGGGGATTCTGGGTAACAGGACGCACTTGTTGACCCTGGGAGAATGAGAGGCACTACACAGGGAGTCGCTGTGGAGTAACAGTCTCTCCGACCTTGTTTAGCCCTCATTCAAACACGCATACACAAACTCATCAAAGGACTTGCATGTAACAGCTGTTTAAAATTTATATACAGAGATTTAATCTAAGGTCAAGTCATCTGTTTAAATATATTAAGCCCAACATGGTCATTCTCAAAAATTGGATTAAATAAATTGATTCCAGAGAATGGACTTACTGAATCATAGAATTCATTTCATAAATTAGTAAATTCATTTTGTGCAAAATAAATGTAGTGAAACATGAAATTCAGGCTGTGAATCACAAAATTCAAGTTCATTTTAGCTGACATGTTATGAGGATAAAATGAGCAATTCATAGAACCAAATAGCTATAGAGGGTTAGATAATGGCTTTTTTGTCACATAATGTGTATTTTTAGATCATTTCATTCACCAATTCCTTTCATCCATTAAAATATTTAAAAAGACTTTCATTCATTTAATTAAAGGTTCTGCTGTCCAGTGCACATCCTGAAGTATTCCATTTGATTTTTTTTTTTTTTGCACAAAATGTCACATCTTTATTAACTAAATGTAAAGGATTTGATTTAAAAGAATTCCTCATTTTGTTAACAAAATGAAGTAAGGTGTTTTTTTAGTTCTGTTTTGACATTTGTTGACATGCATTTTGTGACATAAAATTCATTCTGTGCACAAAAATGGTCAAGAAAATGCACATCAAGAGTTTACGGGCGTCACAGAGACACAAACATTTTAAGCTTGGAAAATGCTCTGTTTTATATATGTGCAATTTTCCCCTCACTATTTCAGTCACAGCTGGCCACAGAACCATACAGTGTGCTCCATTCACTACTACAGCTCCCCCACTAGCCTGACGCTAATCTAAAAATTATCTCCACGAAAATAACCCAGCTCAGGTCTAGATTCAATAACCGAGGACATGCATTAAATATAGACCTGCAGAGAACAAAAGCTCTGATGAAGGCAGCCTTGATTTGATATACTTGACCGTACCCAAGGCTAAGTGCTTTATATTACACTATAAATGGATCTGCATACCCCTTATCTTCAGCTGACACAACTCATAATCTTAAATTTACCACTGGCAAAGTTTTGTATTTTAAACAGAAAGTGCCCTAACACTAGTTCATCAAATTTTCAAAAAGCAGTCAATTTATCAGAATATAGCCTATTTGAACATTTACTACTCTGAAAGTTGGTTGATTTGAGAGAGTTTTCAGTAAATTAAAAAACTAGAAAATGCAATGGTTTTTTATGAAGGATCTCATCTACACATAATAAATAATTTCAGTTAGAGGCACTTATGCCATGCTTTGTAATTTCATGCTGTAAGTGTTATGTGTCACAAGAGAGTTAGACATTTAATCAATTAAGTTACCTTACCTTACCGTTTGTTTTACTTTCTAATATTCATGAAAATATTCATCTTAACCAGCTCAGCTCAGACGTTAGTGAGTTGCTGTCGTACACTCAATTATTGCTCACTAGCTAGTTACCTAAAAAGGTCTCCTCACTTATCTGGGTGGAGAATTTCAGTTTCTTCTTCTAAAAATGTTCTGGTTTCAGCTATAACCCTTTCATGACTTTCCATGCATTTGTGTAGAGTCAATTTAAGGCTATTTTACTCAAATATAAGATGTAAAGATCCTCCAAACCTTCTGCAGACTGTAATGATTACTGTAACTATCAACATTTTCTTGATTTCTGATATCATAAAAACAAGATCATTATCTTGATTTCTGTTGCTTTCACTTGTCATACCTCTGGTACATTTCTACTAACCCATATTTCAGATATTGTTTAAATATAAATAAGTGCATATTAAATATTAATAATATATTTAGGTGAATGACATGCACAAATATTAAATGTCACAGAAGAATATATATTTTTAATAATGTATGCATGAAAAGTGTAACTTAATTTAAGTAAATACTGCCTATGGTGAAAGGATAAAGATAGATAAAGATAGATTTCATAGATAAAGGTCGATAGATAAAGGTTTCAATAGATTATTAAATTGTTTGTTGTTAATGCACATCTGATTTTTTTCCCAATGAGAGTTTGACATTATTATAAGCTTGTAGTCTTGCTAGTTGAATGGGCTCAAGTATAGAATGTATTAATGCAATCAGTATCACTGCAAACAAAGATTTAAAAAATAATAATAAAAAAAGGAACTGTACGTATTACTGTTATTTCTTGGCACAGTTTCCAAATACTCAAAAAAGGTTGGCTCATATAACTAATTACAGATTTGTAATAATGAGCTGATGTTAGAAATTTATCCAAGAGTACGTTGGAATAAATTTGTTTGATGACACAATGTGGAAAATAACGAATACAGCCCCAAGGCTAAACCCGAAAAGCAAATGAGTGACTCTGATACTGGAACGGTAAGCTGCATAACTACTGTCAGGTTATTTAAATTCTCAAAATAGCTTCCACTGGAGACCGAAAACAAGGGAAATTACATTGGAGTACACTGGATTTTGTATGAGTCAAAATGGAAGAGAAGCTATTACTACTACCCTGAACATGAATACTGTAACATGAACACACTCAGGAACATGCCCACAATGCTTTGCTTCTCCAGCATTTATTTTCATTTGTTATCCACACCAGTTTTACATTTATTAGTCCTATTGTAACTAATATCTGCTTTACCTGTGTCTCCTTAGTTCATTAACTACATAGTTTATATACACTGCACATGACCTTTTCTTTGTCTGTTATTTTTTGCTTTTCTAATTCCAAATTCTGTTTGAAATCCCTTTTCCAGTTGTATCTTTGTAATCCTCCATTGCTCTATTTGCCTATAAGACATTACAGATTCAGAATCACTAATTCTTGAGAAATCAACTCATAGGAAAAGGCCAATCAATAAGTCTAGAGTAAGGGGCATGTTTAATGATCATATTCCTTTTATAGGTTTTCTCATTATTTTCTGAAGTTGACCAAAATTGTTGTATGTGAGATCAGCTTGCTAAAACTTTACACATTCATAATTTTCTAGACATGTGCATATTCATAAACGAATCATATGGAAGCATATGGCAGATTCAGTTATGGTACTATGCCCCTAGTTTTTGGAGCTCAAACCCCTTAGCTATACTGGAGCAAACTGATAGCACTACTCTCATTGTTGCTTCTTTCTCTTTTCTTTTCTCTTGTACTCCTCACCCCTGCTCCAGAGGAATTCTGCCTCTGGGCTTTTTAATATTCCCTGGGCTCCAGTGCGGCCCAGCTAACCCGAGCTGACACCGCAGATTAAGCGCAGACAGCAGGAATGTCGCAGTGCTTTAATGCCATGTGAAGAGCCGCCAACTCAACATCTTCAGTGAAGAACAGAGGGAACAGGGAGTGTGTTACAGAGGCCCCATTGCAGGGTTGAAAGCAGTGCTAGGAGAAGACCTCATTTCCCATAAGCAACCTGAGAAGGTAAAAAAAAATTGCCAATGGCTAGTCATGACCTGATGCAAGCTGCAAGTGTGGGCTGGAGATTTATTAACAAGATGGAAGAATGAAGGGCAGTCATTGCAAAAACAACAAAGCTTTACAATTTAAATGTTAATGTTAGCTATTATAGCTTTTCTTAGTTGTGTGAAGCACTACTAAATCAAAAAATCAAATCAATCAATAAAAAGATTATATGGAATTATCATTGTAAATGGCAGATGAGCTGATTCGATTTTGGAATTGGTCCAAACAGGGTCAAAGTCACACCAAGGTTCAATCATCCATCTATTAGCTATAATGCTTATTCTTCAGGGGGAAGCTGGATCCAATCCCAGCTGACTTTAAGCGAGAGGAAGGGTACACCCTGGGCAGGTTGCCAATTTATCGCCAGGCTAACACAGAGATGAACAGCCATTCACTCTTATGGGCAATTTAGAGTAGCCAGTTGACCTAATCTGCATGTCTTTGGGCTGTAAAAGGAAACCAGAGCAAACTACACACAGAAGGGCCCTCAGTTGGCACTCAGGTTCAAACCCAGAACCTTCTTGCTGTGCAGCAAGATCACTTATCGCTGCACCACCCCACAGCAGGGTCAAATAACTGAAATAGTTTTTCTTCAATACTTTCCTTCCTGTTTAAAGTATATTTTAAGGGTATTTCTTGCATACAAATTAGTAACATGAAGAACAAGAGTTGTTGGTGGGAGAGACCAACATGATGCCATTGGCGTTGAGTTTGACTTATTTATATTTATAAAGAACATAATTTTACTAATTTATCCTCTGTGATCAGTGAAATGCAGCACACTATGTTTGTTTGGGGTGGGTATACTGGGTCTGACTGATTTCTGGGACTGTCCTGAGAAAAGAGGGACATGTGGTTCATGTTCAAAGTTAATGCACTTTAAGTTGTGCTAGTATGAATTTTCTATAACTGTAGTTACAACTGTAGTTGTAACTATAGAGTTTTTAGGTAGATTTTGCATACATTAGAAAGGCAGACTGATTGAGGTGCCCTGAATAAGATGCATCTATTGATGCATTTGGCTACATGATCCAGTATCCTTCTAATTGCTGCTTTGTGAGAATTCAAAAAATCCATTTTGCTCTTCCTTTTAATTGCACCAGCTTATCAGATGTCTGCGCATGATGAGAGGAAAAGAGGAGTGGAGAGCCCCTTCAGTAAGGGATGGGAGACCCTGCAGTGCCAGAGGTGCAGTCGCACACACTTGGCATTCTGCTGGCGGTCCGAGTTGCTATGGTAACACCAGAGAGACTTTGTTGATTTCACATTTTGCATGCAAGATTCGACTCCATACTAAGTGATTTAATGTTATGTTTTCAGCTGTAATACACCACAATGTATGCAACAAGCTTGAATATGGAACACATATCCATTTCTAGGGTGTGTGTGTGTGTGTGTGTCCCATATCTGGGAGTTTTATATAAAGTTAGGGATCATGTATCATATTTGAAAAAAAAAAATTTTTCTACTTGTTAGATGAGAAATTTAACATTAAATAATCCCTAGAATGATCCGTTATCTTCCAGTCCAAAAAGTTTGAAACATGTTTAATTTAAAAATATGGAGGAAAAGGAGGAACAGGGAAAAGTGTATTTTTTATATAGTAATAGAACAGGAGAGAGGGATAATCGAAGGAGTAATAGAGAAGTATTAGCCAGGCCAACAGGAAAAGGAGTTGCAGATTAGTGAGATGGCGGGAGGTTCAAAGAAAGATTAAAGATTAAAAAGTGTGTGTGGGCGAGTGAGAGGTAGAAAGTGAGAAGGGTGAGACAGCGGGCACTTTTGGCACTACAAAGATCTGAGAAAGTAGTTGAACCAAAAAGAGGTGAAAAAGAGGGAAATTCACAAGTTAAAAGAAGGCAAGATGAGGGAATAAGAGAACAAAACCAAATTAAAGGCTCACCAAGCAAAGAGGCCAGGGAAAGGGAGGACTGACGCACAACACACAAAGCCAGAGACAGAGAGAGATAAAGTAAGCTTGTGAAAAAGTAATAGGGAGATAGAATAATAGTGGCAGAAATGAACTGATTTTCTAAAATGACAGCCATTGGGGGCATTTGGGGGGGAGTAAGAACTACACATAAAGTGTTTGGGGAAGATTACATTATTTTTTTGAAAGACTATAGAGTAGAAGTGGAATAGGAGGAAGTTATACTTGACTTTAGCTTAACATTTAACAGGCTTAGCACGCCCAGATGTTACAGTACCAGACACACTGTAAAAGGAGTTTATTGGCTATGCTACTGCAGTGGAATGTGAGGGTTAATGTGTGTTCGTGTGTGTGTGTGTGTATGTATGTGTGTGTCTAGTAAGGGGTTTCTGTAGCTTAGAAAACACGTAGTTACAGATTTACTGCCTTCCAACCCAATGCTTTTACAGGTTACTACCATCTGACTGACAGGTAGAACCACAAAGACACGTAGATCACAATGTCACTGTGACATCACTCTGATTACCGGATCCCTAAATGTAAGTGGTGACCTTGGCAAATTTGAAAAACAAAAACAAAAAAAGTTCAGAATATGATCTCAGTAATTACAATCCTTCAAAACTAAAAGAAAGGTTAAACATATATGAATATTTTTTTAAATCAAGAATAGAAACACTAGATTTGTATATAACTATGGATCTATGAACCTCAGATAACCACCAGGGGTGGTGTATAAAATCTGGATTCCACACTGTGGTGATGATGTATAATGCAGTACTTGCTATAAATACCACTATCATACCGCAATCATATCTAGAATCTTCTCACCAAGCAGGTATAGATTTTGGAAGCAGCATTCTATTTCACACATCCTAACATGCAACTGTCCAAGTCTTTTAACTGAAGTGATTGTTAGCAAAAAGGTATCACATCCAGGGTGGTGGAGGGTGGGTTTGGAATGCTTGCCCTTGAAAACATTTGTACACCAGGGCAAAGTGAACATAATATCAAGCATTGCACAAATGTGACACAGTCCCTGTGGCATCCTGGCACAAACCACACCTTTGTCTAGAAAGTAACTCCAACCATTTTCTGTGCTTCTTGCTGTTGTTACAAGTTGTTTCTTGGGCCACATTGAAGTCGGAATTCAAATCTGCCATCCAAGCTTGCTGTGTTGACACTGGCATAGTAATCAGAGGCTCCCCATGTGAACTATGGGAGCAATCCAGCCCAAGTGTAGAGGAAAAATGAATACTGGCATGGAGGGAATACCCACTCCTACAAAAAGAGCTGAAAATCATTGGGAATCCAGTTAAAATGAGCCGTTTCAGCAATTAACAGTGCAAAGTATATTGAAGAGAACTCAAATAGTTGAATGTATGCATACAAGAAAGGTGCGCCATAGCTCCATAGTGTGTTTATGTGATCCAAAATATGCACCGACATGAATGAAATGTTGAATGAGTGATTATAATGGCAGTATTTATAGAAAATATGTAATTATATGACCTTCCTGGAAGATCCTGGCACGTGTATTCATGTGCACAAGTTGGTATCCAGGTGTTATACACTGAACAAGACCTTTGCGTAAGAAAACCAACAAATACCATCTACTTGCAAATTTGTAACAAGTGACATGACGCTCTTGGTAGCAAACGTTCCAACAGTTAAAGTCAGGGTTGGAGTGGGGTTCAATGTTCATATTCTATTTTTAAATTTATTATATCATATGACATGAATTTGTTCTTGCCTGTACCTTGGTATTAGCCTAATTAGTCCTACTTATTAGTCAGCACATTTTTAGACACATTTATATCAGCCATAAATGTACCTGATAAGATCTGACCTTGAGTAAAGATTTGTCCATTCTTAACCATGTCTACCTCTACCATGACCTCCCCATCTACCGTTACTGACTTTTATTTCTGGAAAACCCCAAATAAAAGACTGTGATTATATCCAACTGGCACTGTCATTATCAACATTGATGATGCATGCAATCAGATCAGACAGTCTTGGCTAGTATTGCAACAACCACTGTCCTTTGAATTATCACGTGCATAACAGATCTTTCACAGTGGAAAAAAAAGAACTTTCCACTTAACCAAAAAAAGTGCCTGGAAGTGATTTTTGTGTTGTTGCTTTTTTTTCCCTTTTACTTAGACTGAGCATATGTCAATGTCTAATAATAATATGGACACTTAACTTTTAAAGGTGTTCTATGAAGTGTTAAACAGCACTATAACTCATCATCTCCTGCATGTTTGTTTTCCACCTGCGAATATGAACAGTGTAGTGTTTATGCAGTTCTGTCCCATTAGCAATGAATATGGTGTGCTATGAATGAGAGAGGGATTTCTTTTTACACACTTATGCATGCACATATGCACACATCTATCTTTGCTTAGTCAACATGATAATATAATATTGTGATTTCACAAGAATCCACACAACGTAATTAGTCAAAAAATAGTTGAGGGTTAGGGTCTGATGTTATAGAGCATTCAAACGGAACTTGTGAATGGTTGGCATAAAAAGTCTTTGTTACTTTGCTATTGGGCAATATGGAAACCAAATCTATGTAAAGACTAAGTTCATCCAAAACAGCACATAGTTGTTTATTTAAAGGTAGAGTAACAGTGGGAAGAAGGTGGTGAATTTCACTTGCATGCACGCTGAAATCACCACCAATGTCACAAAATTACTGTATGGTATGATATTTGGTATAAATACAGCAGACATTCAGTTATTGTTTCCCTTTCTTTTTCTTGCCTCATAGACATTTGCACATTACAGCTATCTGTGTAAGAGCTAGTGGCTACAGTTGTACCTATATCACAGCATCATCTGGATCTGGTGCATTGCCTAGTTTCTAGAGCACTAACCTTCCTTCAGAGACTGCTAGGCAGCAACAGACCATATTCAGTAAAGATGTACAGTATGTGGTGGCAATTGCGGCATGTCACAGCACAATGCATGGCATCTAGCTCAGGGCTCATTAACCAAGCACAACCCAAGAGCCCAGCATGGGATCTCACCATTGTACTAAAGTATCTTAAGAGCTACCCTTTTGAGTCCATGTAGGATGAAAAACTGAATTGGGTCTCTCAAAAGAGAAAAGCTAGTTATATATGTAACTGTGTTTTCTTTTTGGTTAAAATTTTTTTTTATCCCAAAAACAAAAAACAAAAAAAAAAAAACAGGATAACCTATTATTTGGAATCAGTTGCCTTGGAAAGGATGGCTATATGACAATAGTACTTACATCAATGGCCACTTTGTTGGAAGTCTCAGCATGCATGTGTGCATACACAAGAAGGTATCCAGGTGAAGACAATAAACTAGGACTTCACACACTCATTCACACATAAGGGTAATTTTGCATTGTGAGTCCACCTGCTGGCAAATATATGGGAGGTAGGAGAAACTGATGAACCCAGAGAAAAGCCAAACAGTCACAGGGAGAAACTCTGCACAGGCAATAACCTGATCAAACTGCAGTTCCTGGAGCTAAGGGGCAGAAATGCTAATTGGTGGCACCACATTTGACAACCCTCTGGTTTTTAGTATCTAATAATACAAGGAGACTGTAGGCTAGTTAATACATGTAATGTAATGGGCACCATGAAGTTCTGACCTGAATATGGAGTCATGGATAGATGAACAACACCCTGGGTGTGTGAAATTTCATCACACAAGGTTATTACTTAATTATGTGATTTGGTTTTGGTAATTTGCATTTTGGTACTATTTTGGTATTTGATGCATTTCCATCAGTGCTTTTTTATATAGAATAAGGACTTTATTTGTCCAGGATAAGAAACTGGCTCACCTATATTCATAAATAATTCTTTCATTAAATCTGTCTTCAGGCAAATCTGACTGATTTAAGTACTAATGTAATAGCCATAAATAGAGTTACATAACTCCTACAGGTGAGGTTGGAAATTAGTTCAGTTTTCTACCTGATTATGGGCTTAAACAAATTATAGCTTTATTGAAGAAAAAAAAACAGCACACTTCCATAACTATTATGTTTATTTGCAGCAACCTCAGACAAAACTCAGACAAACTGCTGTTCCATTTACTTCTTTCCTTGGATCTTGATAGCCTGCTGAATGCTTCCCTTTTATTGGCTCACTATTGCACCATCGGCATAAATTAGGATGTGTTTAATGTAGGTAAATTGAGGCGTGCCAAATAATTATGACTTGCAAATAAGAGACTTGTAGTCATCATGTGTCATGTGACAATTTCATGAATCAGACACAGAATCGTTCATACGTCATTCCGTGCACTTAAACTTATAGTTGTTTCTAAGCAGCGTTAATGAACGAGGGCCAAGGTGTGCAATTTACATTTCATGCAATTTGTTTGCTAATTAGAAAGATGTTAGAGCATTGTCCATTTTTCACTTTATGTGCCAAATTACTATGTACATATTCCTTTCTTGTTATTTTTTATTAAGAAATTCAGTATTCTTGCCATGATAAACAGACATGTCAGCTTCACTTTTAAATGTCCTCCTGTGCTCAGGAATTGTAGCGTAAGTATTTACATGTAACCATGTAATGCACAACTGACTACTAAATAAATATTCTGACTTAAATATACAGAATATTAAAAACTCAATTGTGGCAGCTCCTTCCCAACTAGCAAACACTGCTAAGATAGCAACATTCCATGTTTATTGTGTTATTTCTTGTAAACAAATTATTTATCACTAGCATTATTTCAAAGATTGTTTAAGAACCAGATATTACTGACGGACTCATGATTGTGCTCATCAACAGTATTATGAATAAGAAATTAAGTGTGTTTTGGATTTGTGGTTATTTTAGATACCCTCAAAGGTTTTTTTTTTTTAGGGTATTTGAGTATTTTTGCAAGTCTTATCCTGTGCATGATCGTAAGCAGGTTATTGAAAGTTAGAAAAACCCAAATGAAAACAGAGATAACATCAGCACTCTTTGCCCACTCTCTTTGCTTGATAAAGTGGAAAAATAAGAAAATGCTGGCTTGTGCAGATTTTTAATATCTTTGATTTGGCGCTGCATTCCACTCTGTTATTCTTGGTGTTATATCCAATAGCTGAAGGCCTGAAGAACCTATTTTTGGACAAATAATACTTGCTCCGTCTGTCTTGCTTTAGTCCCGCAACATGAAGTGCAGCACGGTTTTAAGGTCTCTGTTGAACTCAAACAAACTGAAGTATGTCCAAATCCACATCTAAAGCTATAGCTGCAGCTCTCGGTGTTGTAACTGACCCTAGAACATGGGTGGGATGTGGATTTTGTCATGAGAATATTCAGAGAAGCCACGTGTGTCTCTTTCAGCTCCAGACAAAACAACAGGATTTACAGCAAATCCATTCCAATGCAGGCCTGATTCTTTTTACATAACTTATAGCATAAAGATAAACCTCCGCGAGTTCTCATAACAGCACATTAAGTCCTGTCGTTATGGTTACAAGGCCAGTCGACACAAAATGCTCGAATGAGATCGCAGGTAATGGACGTTCAGCAGTGACATTCCCTTTTATTACTCAATAATATACATTTTATTGTAAGGGTATGCTGCCTGCACTTCTCGTGTAACATAAACATGGGGTTTATTAGGTGTGTGTGTGTGTGTGTGTGAGTGTGAAAGAGAGAGAGAGAGAAAGAGAGAGAGAGAAATATGACCTTTTGCTGGCTGGCTAGATAAATCTTTCATAATCTAACTACCATAGACATTATACAGTAAATACAAGGATGACATAGAGTTTCTAAGAAAGAGTATGCATTACACTTTCTATACATTCTATGCCATAGCTATTATGCTACACCTTAGACACTTCTGTGCCTCAGGGCTGTCATTTAGATTTGGAAAGGTGTGGCAGCTGCTACTCCCTGACTGCCAGATTATAGATAAATACTAAATCATAAGGCGACAGGTTTCTCAGACCTCTAGTTAAATTATATCAATGCATGGTATTAGCACTAATGAATTGCATATTTGAACAGAATAATAAATGTGCTTGCCTGTAAAGATGCAATGATTCAAGTAGCCTGTTTATACCCAAAAATAGGTTTTGTTTGAATATTAGCTATATTGTAAAGAAAAATATATGTATTAAATGTTGTAAGCTCATCAGACTTTCATGGCAAAACCTTACAGGAAGCTATTGCTTGAAAATGTCAATGTTTAAAAAAAAATCACTCATCAGTGAAAATATGTGAGAAGTTGTACGCTACATAGTGCTTAATTGTATTAACATATAAAGTTTTGCATTTGTGTGGTAGTCTGGGGTTAAAAACAACAGACAGGCATTGCTCTGGCTGAATTCTGGCAAACAGCCAAAAAAGGCGATGAATCTGTTTTTGCCCATTTGTTTTTGTTCATAACTTACATGAAAATCAGAAATGGTATTATTTAACCTTAGCTAGGCTTTCTGTAGAGACCATAAGAAGCAAATTTAACCAAACAAATGTTGGTACATTCAGTCAGTCTGAGTAAAGATGTCCAAAATGTAATTTCCTCACACAGTGAATGTCATGAAAATGGATATAAGCCTAATCAGTTTAGTCTGTAATCGTATACCAGCTGTCAAAATGTCAGTGATGCTCCAACACCACAGTCGAAACAGAATCTTTAAATGCACCTTTTTCCCTTTTCACATTTAGGGGTAAGTCAACTTTATAATGCTATAACTAATTTTTAGTTTTCAAATCTATGCAGTCAAATGTGCTACAATTTCACTGTGTCTGCTAGAATGTGGAGTAAATGATGGTATTGTATATTTTGTGACCACAGAGATGAAATAACATGGTGATTTTTACATGTACTGAGCCATGTACAGTATTTAGCCTTGTCTAAATGATAAATGACAGACATGGAAAAAGCAAAGAAAATTGAACATCAGTCAAAGCATCTGCATTGGGCAAAATCTTAATTAAAAGGAAGCAGCAAGATTTATTTTTATTTATTTTCAGTAGCTACTTGAAATACTTCAGTGGAATTGTCCACAATTCTGTGTATATACATGTAAAAAGAAAATGATTTCATCTCAGTCAGGACTTTTGAAATAGTTCATTTTCAAATTCATAACAATTCAAACAATTAATTCTGATCGAATTAAGTATGAAGAATTATGAAGGTTAAAGTGAGGAGAGAATATCATTTTATTCATATTTTGCCTCACAGCTTCATTTATACAAAAATAATGAAATCCATCTTCATTGTCCTCACTTTTAATATTCAAATGTCTGAAGATTATACATGATTACTCAACTGAGATAGGTCAACCATCTATTAGTGTGGAAGAAGTAGATTAATTAAATAATGTGGAATATAGAAGTATATAAATTCTGAAAATAAACTTATGAATCTATAAATGTATCTAAATGTATATCCCTATATATATATATATATACCTAAAATATAACTTTATATTTGAATATTTGAATCACACATGATTCATACCTCTAGGTTGTTTTTATCTAGGTTGGTTTTATCAGATAAAACTTTTTTCTTTTCATTAAATTACATTTAATCTTAAATGCAAAATAAAAGTAAATACCAAAGATGGTTGTTTGTTGGATTTATATAATATTGGCATGATTTATTTAGGTATTTAAAAAACAGTTCATTGGTAAAGTTAATCTGAAAACCCCCTAAAATTGTACTTAAAATGTCTGTAGTTACTTGAATCATTTCCACTTGTGATATATATGCATATGAAATCTCCTATACAGTATTATTAACTCTATTTTAGAATTACACAAGGCCTTTGAGTGAGCATGGGCAATATGTAAGAATATAGCTGATAGATATAATTTAGTGACATGTAATGTGCACAGTGGTCCAGGGTCCTTAGTTTGTTCCTGAGCTCAGGTTACTGTCCATGCAGAGTTTCTCAGGTTCTCTTCATGTCCATACGGATTTCCTCCAGTTACAGAGGAGTTTCCTCCTCCCACTTCCGAAAAACAGTTTGAAATGATTTGAAGTCAGTAGTCAATGAACATGACAGAAATGGAAGCAGTCAATACACTTGGCAACCTTGGTGAAGTTGTTGGCTTTTGTTCAAATGTATACAAATCCAGTGATAAGAAAAGAGACAAACTCTAGACTCATTCGACTTGAGTTGTATTAAACGTTCCAATTTTTTTATTTATTTGTTTGTTTGTTTGTTTTTCATTCATTTATTTATTTATTGAACAAAGGTGAAGCTGTGTTGTATATAATCGGCAGCACACTGTCAGTTTCCATTTTAAGATCCACAGGACTGCTGTACACTCAACAACAATCCAACAACAACAGTCCATGGATAGATATCTAATTATACCAAATTGTACATCAAATCCATGCAACCTCCGAAGACCTTTTCTTAAGATCAGTGAACTGATTTTTGAATCATGGTTACCATGCAGCTTATTTTAATCATAAATAATCCCCAAGCTAATTTCAGGTCAATTCTAATAGAAATTTAGATTAATAAAAGCATTTTATATATAATGCATTTCAGGGTACCCAAGGACACGCTTAAAATATAAAACCATTTAATACTACTACTACTACTACTACTACTACTACTACTACTAATAATAATAATAATAATAATAGTAATAATAATAATAATAATAATACATAAAACAATAACAATAACTAAAATAAAAAAGAAAGAAAACAAATATCAGAGTAAAATGTAGAAGACACAATAAGACAGATGAACATGGAGTCATTAGCACATGGGTGGAAAAGTAATGTAGGAGAGATGGGTGTTAGGTGAGTTTTAAATTAGAAAAGGAAAGTGCATGCATGCAGATAGAAATAACTAGTTATAGATTAGTGTTGCATCATTTCTGTTAAACTAAATCAAGTTGAATATAATAGAATGAAATATAAGGCAATAGGATTAAGAAGGGAAATGCTATTTTTCTACCTGGAAATAAAATCACTTCGTGTGTGCAAACAAAGAGCAACAACTGTTTCAATCTTGAATAATATCTCCAGTATCAACTGTGTGAAAATCAGATATTGATCAAATAAACACAATCCACATGGTGGTAAAGAAAAGCAATGGAGGAACAAGCTGTACTTCAATAGATTTTTCTCAGTAAAGATGAGCTGAAATCCCAAAATTCGTGGAACTGGAGAGGTTTGGAGATTAAGGAGAGGCTAGACCACAGGTGTGGGTAGGAATGCTCTCCCCTCAAAATAATGCTCAATTTGGGGAAAAAAAACACTGCCAGGACTGAGCTGGCACCCGTAAGAGCTGTGAGAGGTGTTCTGATGAGATGGTGATGATAGGACAACAGTTCAAGATAAAACTGCATGGGGAAGATGAGAGCACGAGTGGCAGGTGATAGTCAACTAGAAATACGCTTGTCTCTGGTGAGAAAACAGCAAGGCTAGAAAGTGCAAAAAGTGCATTTCATAACACTTCAGGTTGATTCTCTCTCTCTCTCTCACACACACACACACACACACACACACACACACACACACACAGAGTATTTATCTCTTTCCTCCATTATTCTGCAGCATTTAAAAGTAAGGTGGAGTGTTAGCAAATTATCTACTGTATGTTTCATCTCCAGCTAACTCTAAAGACTAAACTCTTCCTGTGCAAGTTCCTTTTCATGAGAGCTAATAAGCTTAGATCTGTCAGGTGCTGAGGTTTGGATCTCCGGCTCGGCCCATGATAATCCTGGCTTTGATGATACACAGTGTGCTGAAAGGAAATGAAGGGTCTTGTGAAGGACCTACCACCCACCCTACACAGGAACAATGAGACCAGGGCTGGGTCATTTTTATCGGGTTTAGCTTTAACTGGACCACTTAGAGTAATTACAATAGTTTCATATAGGCATGTGAATATGCAGAGATATGTACATGGCAGACTCGCAGATGAGGTGCTGTACCAGTTTGTGTCAGGTACATCCATACATACACACACACACACACACACACACACATACACACACGCACGCACATAGACATTTGGGAAGAGTGGGGCTAGAACAGACTCAATCAATACCGTCTCCACAGAGAGCAGCTGTTGGCTAGGATGTTGAGCAGCACTCTGCTGTCGCTATGGCGACAGCACTGGCTTCGACAGCTGGATGAGGATGGTGCATGTGCACACATTTGAGTGTTTGTGTGTGTGTGCGCATGTGTGTGTATGTGTTGATGATTAATCTGTGTGCACCACTTACCACTGCAGTGTATGTCCTCATCCCCCATGTGCCATATTGCTGTAGCTAGAACAGAACGAGAAGCCAGAGCCTCTATAAGCTCTAAATGAATTTAGGGTTGACATCGATCTAATCAGTTGCAACCTTGCATGCAGAAACTGCTGAAACAGCACCATGGTGTACTCCGTGTTCTCTAAGGCAGCCTACAGTAGCAGATCCTGTATGTGGTATCTTTTGTTTTCATTCAGAAGCCATGTTGCAGTAATATGAACAATTTCTGTCCTTTCTGCTAATTTGATGTTTGTTGTTTTATTTAATTGTCACCAGCAGTGTTTTGTGATTTCCCAAATCTCTTAAATGTTCAAAAGTGCACATGCAGCAGCTAATAGTAAACAGCTTGTCATCTTAATAAACGCTCATCCAGGACATTTGCTTAATAGACATAAATTTGATTATATATCCTGCTGAAGTGTATGTTTCCCAAAATCGTGAAATTAAGCATCGTGCTTTTAACAGAACTGCTGCAATCCTGATTAAATTTAGGAACTACTATTTCTTTCTAGAATTCTTGCAAAATTATAACAGATTTAGCAAAAGTAAGAATAAAAGCATTAAGTAATTTAAATAAGTAGGTAGATTTACATGCGTATTCAATACAGTGCTATGTTAAAATTTTTACTTGTTTTTACTTGAGGTCATATATCTGCATTGTACTGTATTTTATAGCTAATACTTCTGACCCTTCTATTGCCAAGGCAACTAAATCCAAGCAGCAAAAACAGGACGTCCTCAATAAAAAGATATCAGATTCAGAGAACATCTTCATGCATTCTATAATTGGCTTAATATGTGAAAAATTTCTCATTAAAAACAACATTGGGTAAATTAAATCTACAGTATTTTTAAGTCCATTGTTAACATCGTGACAGAAACAAAACGTGTTTGAGAGACTCTTACACTCATTATTTTCTCCTGAGTTTTTGTTACACAAAAAGTATTTAACTTGCGTAGAGCCTCGAAGACTTGCAGTGACGTTGCCTCAAATCCTTAAATGACACTGACTGAAAAGTGTGTGTTTGTTGCTCGGTAATTATTCAATACTAATTGCATTATAGTTCAGAGAGTCATTTTAGATTACAATCAAAATGTATGACTACATAGTGTGGGTGAGTCAAACGAAAACCTTATTTATTTATTTATTTATTTATTTTATTTCTTTTAAATCCATTGTTTACTTGTTCTCCATGAGCTACATTTCATTCAAAGCAAGAGTTCCAGCACTGAACAGATGTCTGTATTCCCCTAGAAAAAAATTGTAATTTATGTACTTATGTACTATTTATGTATTTCATACTATTTTGCTACGTTTTCATTTGTGAAAAATCTGAAGAAACCTGATCTCTGTTCCCAAATCTTAACCATGAGTGCCTTTTTTGTAACGATTTGGCTTTTACAAAATGTCCCATTATGAAAGTGTTTATTAGCATGGAATGAAAATACAAACAAACCTCTCAATAAATGCAATCTTTGTGAGGTGTTAAGAGCAAGAATGTTGTAGACAAAAAATATGCTGACGAGGTGTCACTGTGTTTAGCCTTGACTAGTTGGTGATATACTAAACTATATTGTTACTGTTTTAAAAGATTTTGAATCATTTGATGATGAAATTACACTGCGTGAATGTGCCAGGTTGTGCCAGGAGTGATTTTGTTGACCTTAATAAAATGAAATAAAATCATTTTAAAGGGTTTTTTCATGTGTTTATTTTCAAATTTATTTGTTTAACTATTCATAATTGTTTTGATCATTACAAATACTTATGAATTAATAATGATGAAGCTATGGTGGCATGGAGGTGCAGGGTTTTCTTTTTTTTTGGTGTTTGTTTTATTTATTTACTTGGTTTTTTTTTTTTGCTAACTTCATTATTATGCAATCCAGCAAATTAAAGTAAAATGCTCAGTTTCTGTGAATATGATGCGAATCATTTTGTTTGATTAGCTCTCCTGGACCTTTTGTATACATTAAAATTATAGTTCAAGCTGTAAACCATTCATAACTTTTGATAAAAGTTTCTTTGTGAATTCTTAATAATCTGCAATCATGAGAATGTGTTCAGGCACAGGTACGGTTGCTAAGATCTTGAACCACCACTAATCACTGGTAGCACTTAAACGTATGCTCCATAAATCACCATATTGAATTAATGCTTTCATGGCGATTCATTAATATATACAATAATCCTTTGCTTATTACAGGATAATGAAGTGTGGTTTAGTTTAACAATTTCCCGAGTCATGCATGATGACAATATATAAAGTATCAGTGTCGTGATAAACCTTTTTCTCGGTAAAACTGTTAAACAACCCCTAACACAATAAATCCTAAGCACCGATTACATATTGGAAATATTATCAGCTGTGGTATGAACCATCATTTTATATTATAAAATGACATTTTTTTCCTGTGGAAATTATTCCTTTGGGACTGATGAATGATGAATAAAGAATCAGATAATTATACTTCCCAAGCCTAAACAACTGCTCTACTGTGGAGTAAGTTCAGGTAATTTGGGACAGTTTAATTGTGATCATTTCTGGTATTTCTTGAAGCAAGTACTAACAAGTTGAACATGATGAAAATCAAAGAACTTTACTGATGTAGTGTTTAAAAAAACAAGTATGTCTCAGGATGTTGATCCATTCGAACACATAGTATGAATTATGGCATGTGCTAACAACAGTAGTTTTCATGGCCTAAAATTTGAACTTAAATTATTATTTGTGTTAATCTAGATTGTTCCCAAACACATCTTTCATAATGCAAATGATCTTTAATAATGCTATTCATTAATATAAGGAGGTAACAGATAGCTGGTAATGTATATGATTCATTTTTCAGTAAGGATTAGTCCATGCATTAAATAATAATTACTTAATCATTAAATAATTCATTCGTTAATCGCTTTCTCATGATGATGGACCTTATTTTAAAGTGGTGGCTAATGATTTGTATGAATTGTAATACCATGGAAAGAAAAACACAGACACATTTTTAGTTAACTTAAAGAGGTTGTTTAAATTCCATTAGTCAGTTCAGTTCATACTTTATTTTAAAGATTCAAACAGGTAACAGTACAAAAAAAAGTGAACGGGGAAAGGGAAGAAAGGGAAAGGGAATATGGAATACAGTGCAACGAGTACACAGAGTAAGAAGGAGGGAGAGAGTGAGAGAGGGAGGTGTTTTGCCTCACATTCCACTATCATTTGCCCCTTGAAAAAAGAGGGAAGGAGAAAAAAGGGGGGATGCCATACACACAGGGCTACTGTCTGGTTTCTATGGAAACCGCAAGGCTATTATCGTACCTTGCCATTCATTATAAAAGGACTTTCGTTGATGGAGAGGGTTGGATGGCGGGGGGGGGGT
>JAQQZR010000017.1:7998622-8016687 GCA_030068235.1 Notoglanidium macrostoma
ACACACACACACACACACACACACACACACACACACTACAGTATATACTTCTCCCATATATATGTGTGACAATTTAATTCTGAAAAATTCTAACTGAACTTTTCTTCATAGCCTTTTTATTTTGGTGCTAGTGTTTTCTGGCATTTTGTTAGTTGACATATTATTATCAGTGAATGTCTGTCCACTGTAGTGGGGAAATTTGTGCTGTACCATTCTTCCCTGTCTATCTACTATATGCATATTATATTATATATCATATATATATATATATCATATTATATTGCATACAATCACAAATTACCTCAAGATCAAAATGGTGGAAGCTAAAAATTATTTCCACACTTCTCATCTACTTAACTAACCAGGGGGGTGAGAATCATAATTACTAAGATTAGCACTGTAATTAAATATTGAAGTTTAAATTTTGAGTAAGTACCTCCTCAATACAAAGGTCCTTTGTATTTTCAGCTTTTTCACATTAGATGTGTGTTTAATGATATTGCATAGAAGATGCCCGAAGATGCCTTATACACAACAAGGCTCAAATTCCAGACACCATGTTAGCAAAGTGCTAAAGTCAAACTTTGCAATCTTGAGTTTGTGAAACGTGCTACATAAATTAAATAAATAATAATAATAATAATAATAATAATAATAATAACAGTATTAGATTTAAAGTAAACACCCGATTACTCTACCAACACCTGTCTTGTACTTTGCACTATCTCTCATGCATACATACAGGTGCGTAGCTTTAGCAAAGCTTTTGAAAGTAAATGCTAATTCTTTAGTGTGTTTTTGTGTCAGCGAGAAAACCTCCCATATGTCAGCATGTTACAGACTGGGCGGCCTCGGTGGCTGTGTTTCAAATGACTCATCTCTACTCCCTTTCTGACTCAAAAGAAGCCTCCACTGAGGGTGCACTTGCCATAGGGCACTAGAGAGGGAGAAGGGTATCTTTTGGAACCAAGCCGAGGTGATAGAGCTCCATCTTATGCAGCAGGCCCATGAATCACATGCGCACGCAGGGACAGGCACATGAAAGGCGCCATGCTGCCTCGACTGTGAGCACGCTGATACGTCGATAAGCTGAAGCGCATCAGTACCTGCACCGATTCGTTCTCTGCATCATGGCTGCCATTTTTTCGTGACGCTTTTTACCATGCAACAAACTATCAAATGATCGGACACTCCTCGGGGTTCATATTTTTAAGCCCACATGTCGAATATTTTCGATTTTCACATCCACAAGCACAGAGATGATTATGCTTCTGCGCTCATCAAAGGAAAGCATAATCTTGTTCGCATCTGTTGCATACGACCGATTAGACGAACATAAAAAAAAAAGGAATGGAAATCTCAAAACCGAATGATAAACTCTTCTTCTATACATTTATGCAAATCACATTTTCTGTACATTTTGCACATTACTTCAGTCAAAGGTAGCTATAAATCAAACTCTTTTTCTGAATAATATTATTACCTTCTTCCAGAGAGGGAACTACTTTTTCAGACGGACGAATCTGAGGTAGATGTGTGGATCCGATGCCACAAAACCTTCAGTAAAATCTACGCAGAATTATATTTTACTGTATTGCGCCAATGTCGCAAAGTTCTATAAACATGAGTTTGGTAAGAGCTTTTTTCTTAATGCCTCACATCCTAAAACCTTTACTGATAAAGACTATCAGGTTTGAATTTGTGGTATAAAGTTTATGCATTGGCAGAATTTAACAAACTGCTCATGGACCTCCATTATAAGAGAATTTGGAGTGTAATAACACACACACTACACATACATAACATAGAGAGGAAGTGAAAAAAAAAAACAGGAGCATCATATTTAACAGCAGCGATGTACAAGTAAAAGCTGGTGTGAGAGTGTCCTTACACACACACACACACACACACACACTTGCTGAAAGGTATTGTGAGGTCAAACACAAATGTACCGAGCCATCAGGATCACGCTCTCAATAGTACGTTGTGCTGCTCTCAAGACAGCAAAACACACACACTCACATACACACACTCACTTATATTAATATACACATACATACGGGAATTCAGTAGAGACACAGAACATTTTTACAGATGCGCACGCGCAGATCTGGGTGTGGACCAAGGGTGTTACAGATGATGTTACTTACACACACACACTCACACACACACACACACACAGCCATTTCAGTCTCCTGACTCACATTCTAAGCTATGTTTGGGCCAAACTCAACACCCATTCCTCTCTCTCGCTCTCTCTCTCTCTCTCTCTCTCTCTCTCTCTCTCTCTCTCTCTCGCTATTGCTATCACATGACCCTAAGGCCAACATTTATCCATCAAAAAGCTTGTTCCATCCATTTTAACACAAGGAAATCTTTCACCCTTGCGTTTCGCCCCATCTCTTTTTTCATCTCTTTCCAGTTTGGTTCGAAGCTCAGGCGCCCCTCACAGCTCCCAAGAACCCAACCCGTGGACCTCGAGACACAACGTCACAAGTTAGGGTCTCAGGGAAGAAGAGAGGCACAGTCCAATAGGGAGAAAGAGAAAGAGAGGTGCAGAAAGAAAGAAAGAGGGGCCGCCATTCCTGTGCCAGCTCTGCTGCTGTCCATCCTTGCGTACATGCTTGCAGCTTCCCTTTATCCGTTATTTCTGTTTCTTCCTGCATTCTTAAATTTTTTATTGCATGCTTTGTCGTCTCTCAGTCTTCCAGAATAGAGTAATACTCTTACACACACGACGATCATGAATCGCACAAAGACACACACACACACACACACATACACACACACACATGCGCGCGCGTGGAGTAGCGGCGCCACACACAGACACCGCGTGCCGGCCACACACACACACACGCATGCACACACACACCCACACACACGCACAAACACACACACATAGACACCCTAATGAATGAGATTCACACACTCATACACAGACACAATAATATAATGTATGTACATTTTGCACCACACACACACACACACAAACACACACACACACACACACACACAAACACACACACACACACACACACACCAGAAATCATGATGTTTAATTATTTATGCTTTTCTCCCTTATCGACAGAGCTGGTAACTGTGATGAAGAAGAAGACATCCTCTCTCTCTCTATCTCTCTCACACACACACCGATACACAGTCACAGCACAAATCACAGCCTTGAGCATCATACGTATCGAAGATCAGTCTCTAACCAAAAGCTGCAGCTCACACTCACAAACGCACCGAGCAAGAAAAAAGACTGACTTACTCTGGTGAGTGTCTGGGTGCCGCAGTCACTGCATGTCTGATGGAGAGAAAGAATGAGAGAGAGAAAGAGAGAGAAAGAGACAGAAAGGTAGGAAGGGATGGAGATGGAAGGTAATTCCCTCAGGCTTTCATCTTATTGAATCATAGAAAGGACGATCGAGAAGAAACAAAGGACAGTGAAAGGGAGAGAAGGAGAGCATGCGATCAGACAGCTGATGTCTGACCACTGTCTGGAGCGGAGAGCGAAGCGAAGAGAGAGAGAGAGAGAGAGAGAGAGAGAGAGAGAGAGAGAGAGAGGAGAATGTGAGTGTGAGGTAAAATGAGTCTGAAGAAAGACAGAGAGAGAGAGAGAGAGAGAGAGAGAGAGAGAGGGAGAGGGTGTATGCTAAGCAAGGGAAAAATGGAGGGAAATTTAAAACTGATTCCAGGCAATGAGGAACAATTACAACAACCGATGTATGTATATGCAAAAGAAATGATATATGAGAGAGAGAGAGAGAGAGAGAGAGAGAGAGAGAGAGCAGCCAGTACTAAAGGCTAATAAAATACGATAAGTGGTTAAAAATGTCTTTATTAACCACTTAATAATGTCTTTCTCTTTTTCTCTAGGACATGGAACAAAGTACATGCACTTACACATTTACACTTTCACACACACACACATATATATATACATTTACACGCTGTCTCTCACCCCATGTGTCACGTGTGCTGGTGCTGCAGATTCACGCTGGAGGTTGAAGAACAGCCGAGCTGCTGAACATCACAGACACACATTAAAAAAAAAGGAGAGGATCGACTGTAAGAATGCTTCAGCTGTATTCTTTCCTGCCTTTCTTGTCTTCTTCCTACCCATCCCATTCATTAATCCTGCACCCCCCCCCCCACACACACAGGTTTCTCTCTCTCCCTCTCTCTGATGAACAGACAGAAATGAAAAGAGAAAGAACTGATAGAGAAATGGAAATCATCCTTCCGTTTCCTTCCACAGCTGATACCAGTTAGTGCAGGGAGGCCCACTACCCCCGGAGAGAAAAATGCAGAGAGACAGACAGAGACAGAGACAGAAAAATGAAAGCACAAGATCAAAAAGAAAAAAAAAGAAAGAAAGCGAGAGGATGTATAAAAGGGAGAAATTGGCATGATGAAAGAAGTTGCCATTTTCGTTCTTTCTCTCTTTCAAGTTTCCCTGAAAAAAAGTCCCAAGTTCGGAATTTCCCCCGTCGTCTAACATTATTCCTCTCATTCTCTCTCTCTCTCTCACTCTCTCTCTCTCTCTCTCTCTCTCTCTCACTCTATCACCGTTCTCACTCCTACTTTCCCTACTGGAGATTGGAGCAGAGAGGGAAGGAGGGACTTACAGAGAGAATAGTGAGAGGGAGGGCACTAACGAGAGAACGAGAGAGGGAGAGAGAAAGAGAGAAACAGAGAGAGAGCACATGAGTTAACATGGAGGAAGGGAGGGAGGGAGGGAGTGGATAAAAGCAGAGACTGAGACACAGCATACAGTACTGTATGATGTGCTTGGCTTACATTTAATATCACCTGGAATTTGTTGTCTCATCACAGAGGGATAAAGAAGAGAGCAAAACGGATGGAGAAGAAATGATGGAAAAGGGGAAGAGAGATGAGGAGAGGAGAGGAGAGGAGAGGAGAGACAAAAATGGGGATGGAGGGAGATTCCAAAGGAGGCTTTCTGACAGCCAACTGAGAGCAGGCTCTAATCAACGACAGGATGGTGTCTGAGCATGCACCAGTGCTCTCTCTCTCTCTCTCTCTCTCTCTCTCTCTCTCTCTCTCTCTCTATATATATATATATATATATATATATATATATATATAAATGTATATATTCAAAGTTATAGCATTATAGTACAGTACCTGCTTTGCTTTCAATTTTGCCAAAGAAATGATGTTGATAATATAAAAAACATTAAAGAATAAAATGCCAATAAACCAAAAATAATAACAACAGTGTGGTAAAAGAGTGGTAACATTTAAATTAATGAAAAGGCACTTTACAGCTGAATTATAGTAACTCTGTTCATAAAACATTAAAAACAATATGTACATTCAAGCCGAAAAAATAATCCACAAAAGCAATTTAATATTGTAATATAGTCTGTGTAATATGTAATATAATACTAGCTATATAATAATCTATATGGTATATAACATATTTTATGATGAATTTAAGTAACATACATGACATCTTTGAGATAATTATAACAATCTATAAAAACTATATAACACATCTAACGCTTCCTCTATCATCTTTCTACACCCAGGGTTTTGGATAAAAAAATCTCTGACTTCCCTCCACACACACACACACACACACACACACACACACACACACACACACACACACACACACACACAGCAATTTCAGTCTCCTGCCTCACATTGTCCTGACACAAACAGTTACTATGGTGTTAAATATAAATGACATTAAGTAAGAATAGAGTAAAATGATATATATATATTTTTTTTACAAATTATTATATATTATATAAGATATTATATTATTATATAAGATATTATATGCCACTTGTTGCTTGCACACAGCTAGTGCTACAGCTTGCCGAGCATGGTTCATGCAGTATTTACTTCTACGTATTGTATCTACAAATGCACAATGCACACAACTGAAAGCCTAAATCATTATTTTGCACTTATGTATCTAATAAAAATTGCAAATAAACCTAGGGAATATTAGGGAGGTGGGACCTAACTGACAAAATGGACCAAGCGTGTAATTAAAGGTTCAGCAAAAGACTGTGGAAGCAGGCAGTTAACAATATAACATCTTGAAATGCATAAGAATGATAATCCTTCTCAGTGTAAGTGTATTGTATGATGCTCCTGCAGCCATCAATGCAACCAACCATCATGTGTTATTATTACATTAATTACAGTAACTGCTTTCTACACATTCTCAGTCGTGCCTCAGTGCTCAGTTTTAAACAATTACAATATTCAGGGTCATATTTGTAACAACACGACACACTCACACCAGTTTCTTGGCATAAATGTCAGTTGATGAATTGCAGATAAATGTGTGTTAGGTTGGGAAAAGTAAACCCTACTGAAATAAAAACAACCTGAACAGCCTACAGGGACAAGAGGAAAGAGTGCTGCTCTACACCAGACATCAGAATAACGCAAACACCCAAAGCAGTCAACAGGGGGCCCCCAATGGTGCCTCAACTAGTACTGCAGGTGAGGAAGGAAACACACACGCTCGCGCGCGAGCACACACACACACACACACACACACACAAACACACACACACACACACACACACTATACATTTAACAAGAGAATATTAAATCACCTAAATACACTGCAATGAATGAATGAATGAATAAATGAATAAATAAATAAATGAATAAATAGTCCTCCTCCTCATCCAACTACCACAACTTCCGCTACTAATACTGCACACAAATAAAAACATAAATAAATAAATAAATGATGTTAGTTTCAGGGAAATTTTTTTTTACATTGTTCCTGGACAATTCAATTCTCTTCATGCTACATAATTCCATGTTACACCAAAACTGAGCACTATGAGATTATGTTTCAAATCTCAACAATGTTTCCCTTTTCATTTCAATCTTCAGTATATTCAGTATTAGTCTTACAACCAATTCACTACTACTGTAGTGAGAAATTTGACAAATGCCCTGCACTTCCACTCTGAGTTGTGAATATTTCGGAAATTGTGTGTGGTATAAGTATAAAGCTCCAAACCCATTGACGGTGCTCAGAACGGCCGAGCCAAAGAGATTGGGCTGTGTGTGCAAGTATTAGCGCGCCAGCCTGAGGTTTTGGTTTCTGGGACTCTGCAGGTTCAGGAGGTTCAAAGCTGTTTTTGGAGCTGTGTTTTGGTGCATGGAGGGTTGAACTTCGCGCATATTTGGCTACAAAACGCATGTCCTGTGGCATTCTGGACATTTTTTTTAAAAACAGACAGATGGTCTTGGAGATTTTACGTGTTAAATCATGCATATCTTTTCTGAGATAATCATCCTCTTATTTGAGGCACATGACAAAGCTATTCCCAAAAGCATGAATCAGTGAGACTGGGTGGTTTTACTAATTATGGGGCAGCAACACACTACATGCTAACAGCTGGAATACCTTTTAATTCTTCCTACCGGTACCAAAATAAATAAAGGTGGCTTTAAGAGTTCTTCCTGTGGCACTTTTGCAACTCTCAGTAAAAGCTGCAAGACTAGCAGAAATGCATGATGGCACATGTATAAATGAATAAACTTTCAGAGATCAAGCAAAATTAATACCAGTCAAACACACATGCACAAACACACACACACACACACACACACCACACCCACAGGGTACACTCACACCTGGGCTGTGCTTCACCACAGGACACAAAATGACACTGCCCAGCATGATGCATGCCCACACACACAAAGTGCAGTTTATGGCAGGTGTGCAAGTCAGTCCTGAATTATTTGGCTTGTCTCTTTTGTTTGACGCATTAGACTGCAGGAAGGAGGAGTGGCAACACAACTGCCCAATCTCACACACATCCACACACTCCTCGTCTGCCCGAAGAGTTTCTGGGAAAAAAAATCCCATAGGTAGTTTTCTATGACAAGAAAAGGCGTTATGATTAATTTAGCAATATTGAACACACACCTGCCATTTCTCAATATCATCTGTATTAGGAAATGTGATATTTATCTAGGTAAATCAATGACCAGGACAAGGTAGTCTGTCAGCCCAGTACATGTCTGCTCAAGTAGAAAAGCAGTCATACCCATCTAACATCTAAACATAGATAATATTTTATAAGGATCATATGATAGAAATAGAAATAGAAAAAATACTGAAATAAAAATCAGTTTGACATGTTTGCTTTAAGAATTGGGTAAACTATAGCATTAAACAATTATATAAGCACATAACTGCAAGAAAATGATACACTTTCACAAGTTTCTTGGCACAAAAGTTGATATCTTGTTATAGTAATCTTCACAATTTTCACTAAATAAGCAAAAGGTATCAAAAATTCAAATACACAATGCATTATAGACAGACAAAAAAAAAATGCTGTCGTCAGTTAAAAATGCCAGCACTTTGCGCTATATTTTGTTGCTTAGATGCAGCAATAAACATCCAGCATGCACAAATGTATCACAAAAATATTACTATTGTGGCACATGTCCATTAAAACAGTCAGCAGAATGCAGGGCGTCTACTCGGGGAAAGCTAGGAGGCTGTACAGTTATCTTCGAGGGTATTATTCTAAACTATACAACCTACTACCTCATCCCGAGACAACAGCATCACATCCATGAAAAACCAAGGAGAAACTGAGACAGGGATGAAGAGTCAAGGTTTAGGCACTTCAGCAGAAAAGACAAAACCTGTTGTCATTGTAACCAGCACCTGACTTTCAGATTAGAATTCATACCAACATACCATTTCTAATAGAATGTACCATCTAAATTCATCATTGGGTGTGATTAGAATATGTGAATATCAATGAGCCACTGGGACGTTCCCAATGAAATTAATAAAATTCAAAGCAATTTACACCTGCTCAATTTTATACAGACCTTGTATAAATCATATGTAAATTAATGCACTACTGTCGCAAGCTCAATTCAAATTCATAACAATGCACTAAGGCATCTTAAATGGAACTACTACTGCCACTACTACTACTACTTCTAATAATAATAATAATAATAATAATAATAATAATAATAATAATAATAATAATAATATGCAATTGGATGATCTTATATCTTAAATTATATTTATTTCAATAATTGATGTACCACAGGGCAATCCTGAATGTCCTTTTGCTGTCTCATATGGAGTTTATATTGATTCGCCATTGAGCGATCCCACACTCGCTTATAAATCAATGAAACTTTGAGCAGTCTCACCTAGAATTGCAACATTTTGTGGTGTTAAACAGAATTAATATCAATGCACTATTGGGCAATCTCACTTAAAAGTAATATCTATATATCATTAGGAAATCTTGTACATATATTACATCAATGCAACATTTGGTGATCACATGTAGAATTAAAAAAAGTACCATTGTAGCAAACTCACAACAAGGTAATACCAATGCACCAATGGGAAATCTCAAATGGGGCTTATATTATTACAATGTTGGGCAATTCCATGTAAAATTAATATCAGTGACAACAACTGTGTGAGCGTATATCTTAAATTAAATTAATATTAATAATCAGTGCGCCATTGGGTAATCTCATCAAGAGTTGAAAATCCTGCCCCTTTTATCTCATATATGTAATTTTTACATTATTACTCCATTGGGCATTCCCACCCAAGGTTATGTATCAATGCACCATTTGGCACCATGATATCAACTTTATATGAATGCACAATTTGGTGCAAATTTCAGCTACCTCAAATAGTTTGTATATTAACACACTATTCTGCTTTTCTATTTGATAATGAGCTTTTATTAACGCATCACTGTGTATCTGTCATGGAAATATCCAGAACGTGGCAGCTGTTGTTGGGGGAAGAATGGTGTCACAGTGACCTCGCAGACACATACCTGTAGACGCGAGCTTGTGCCCAGAGTTACCACAAGTTCGGATCTACGGGTTTGTGGCAGCAGGCAGTGTTGCTCTGAATGAGGTGAATCCTTCTCCTTTCTCTTTACCAGACCATCCACCATTAAAGAGAACAGCCTCTAAACAAGGGGCGAAGCACGCTAACAAAAGATGCGTTACGTTAGGGTGTGGTCAGGTTGTTTTGGGACTGGAGTGCACAAAAGAGAAACATGCCTAAATACACTGCACTAAAGTATAAAATGGTGATGCACCTATGCGGCTATTTCACATATTATTTTTATCTGTAAACATTTAAAAATTCCGAAAAAGCCAAAAAGAAAAATATCTGAGAGATTGGTCAGGGCTATGATTTTTGTGTGGATATAAGGCTTAAAACTGGTCAAAGCCATAATGATGCACGCTGATTATGATATGAGTAAAACTATGTTCTGCATGCAACATGCATAGATATAACAGACAGAACAGTTAAGGCACAGCATGCAAATGTTGATGAAATAATCTTGATTCCTTTATGGCAAAGTGAAAGACTGATGTAATAAAATGAAAAGAGTTAACAAAATTATAAACTGGGATGTTGCGCCAACATGCTAACAAATACTGTAATTTTCAATAAAGGAAAACCAAATGTGCGTGTGCTGCCGAATGAAAATGAAAGAGTAGAAGGTGTTTAAAAACTTGTTGAAAATGTCGTAAAGAATTTTGGATACTGCCTTAAATTATAGACATGCCCAATTCCTGCCTCCTTACACCAGGAACAGCGTAGGTTGAAGGTCACGTTGAAAGTCATCGCCACATGTTAGCTGGGTGCTAACAAAAATGCAGCAGTATTGCACGCCACCGTTTACTGCAGTGGAGTTACATTTTAGCAAGTCTGTGATAAAAGAATACACATCCAGGGTTTTTAGCAAATCCACATACTGTATATAAAATAAAGCTCTAAGACTAATAGTTATGAACTATATTAGTTAGCATCCAAATGAATTAGCATACTTAGCGTTTGCTATATAGTAGACCTTCCTTTCAATAGTTGATCTATTTGGTTATCAGGTCTGGACCATAAATTCAAAAAGCATCTTCTTCTTCTTTTCTGTTATCAATTGCTGTTTTATTGGCAACATAAAATGTACCAAAACGTCTGCACCAAAAAAATCACCTGGCTGGTACATAGACATGTAAGTGGTGCAAAGCTGTAGCTGCCTCTGCATTAGAGAAATCAGAGAGTATAATCAACATTGTAGTGAGTTTGGTGATTTTGAGCAGAAGCTATCTGGGTAATATTTGTCCTATTCCAAGACAAAAGCCAAACATGTATTATCTGAATTCTCAGACAACCTTGGAAAAAAATAATGTGTTAGTTGGTGCAGTTATAGCCATGTGCTTTTGCCAATCCTTTAATTCGGATGCTGTACAAATCAGCAAGTACACAAACAGCTTCAGCAGAACCTGATTATTAATGTGCTTTATATATTCACTGGGCCTAGACATATATCACAGATTCACATGGACTTTGCAAACTGTAATGTTACTGATGATTAGAAATTATTTCAGTCACCTTTCACATAGACTCTTTGGCCAAATATTTAAAAAAAATAGCAAAATTTCACTTCGATCTTGCCACTGTTTGCGACATTTCGGCAGACGAGAGCAAAGATTGGACCAAATTTTTAATGCGATATATCTAAAAAACATTTTGTGTTGGAGAGGTACGAGACCAAAATGTGCAATGAAGAATGTAGAGGAAAAAAGGCAGAAGAAAAAGGAGCATACCGGCAGAGGAAGGTGGCGTGAGGTGGCATGCGTGGTACTGACCAGTGCGGTTCGAAAAGGAGCATTCAGTCTTCCCTTGGCCATAACACAGAAGTAGGCTTGGGGCGCAGACTAGGCCGATTCCGTTGCCAAAATTTGTTTAAAAATCTGGAATGAGAAAACGGACACAGCACATTAGAACACAGTGTACAAGGTTTAGTTACAAAATCAAATAATTTAATACAGAGACATGTCCAGACCTGAACAGGGAGCATACACAGAAACCTACAACTACAAACAGCAGCCCAAAGTCCCGTCACTACATCAACACCCCAGTATGGCTAAATAATCGGCAAAAAAAAAAAAACGAAAAACCCCACTGTCCCTTCAGTTGCCCTCCTGGGCAGCGGCTCCTGTCCACATTTACCAGCAGAGGCGAAAAAACCCTGAACGCGGGTTCTGAAAAAAAGGTTCCGTAGAAGAGGAAGAGAGGGAAAAGGCGGAAAGGTCGAATGCGGTGAGATGTGGTTGAGGAGGAGTTTCAACACTGCCCAGGCTACAGGGAAAGTGGAATTTTTGACCAAGCAAAGGAACGGGTGGTGTTTTTTTTTTTTTTTTTTTTTTTTTTTTTTTGACGCTTCGCTGTGCTCGAGTTTTTTGGATCACAGCAGGCTCCTTGGCTGCAGTTCTGATTCTCCTCAACGGTGCCAAAATGTGCACGGTTCCCATTGTCTTTGACTGCCATGAATAAAACTTAACAGGGGATCGGAGAAGGAAAAAATCAAACGCGAACTGAAAAAGCTGAGCAAAAGTTTGTTATGAAGGGAGAGATCGAAAGGAGAGTGGGAGATACCGAGAGAGAGAGAGAGAGAGAGAGAGAGAGAGGGAGAGAGAGCGGAGAGTGTTGCACAAAACAGTAGAAGCTTAACAGAGGATTTTGGTGAGGGAAAAAAAGGAACGGAGCAGAATACTGAAAAGAAAAAAGTGAAAACTGAAAAGGACTGTTTTCACACCGGATTTCTTTTTCTGCAAAACGTGCCATGTCTCTCTCTCCAGTGAGCTGCACTGTCTCTCTCCTCCACAACTCCCTCCTTCGTTCCTGCCTGCAACCAATCCAAGCCACGTAGGGAGAGAGTGAGGGAAAGAGAGAGAGGGAGAGAGAGTACTCTCATTCAGCGTCATCAAAATGGCTGAAGATGAGTTTCTAGTCAGAGCGAGTGAGTAAGAAAGAACCGCTCCCTGTCCAATGTTGGAAAAATGACAAGCATGGGAATATAATGTTGTCTTGTATCTCTCTCTCTCTTTAAGCTGAATCTCTCAGTTCAAGACAGCAAAAATATTTTTTGTGTTGCCACAATCATGGCCACAGAGAAAGCCCACCGTCGAGTGAGCGGGCATGCTGCCTGTTATACTAAACGCCTGCAATTAACTGTTTTGTCTCTGTCCTGGTGTCCCTATGTCCATCTGTCTGCTCATCTGTCTGTAATGGTCCCAAAACCGATTTGCTTGTTTACATGGCTGTTTTAATCAAGGTGTTGGCATGGGCTACACTAGCCTTGTCTGATATGTGTGTGTGTGTGTGTGTTTGTGTGTGTGTGTGTGTGTGTCAGTTGGTCACAGTCTGTCGGACGATCTGCCTCTCGCCAGACACTGAATCATATTTGTGCCGTTCCCTCTCTGTCCTTATCATACTTCATTACCAGATCATTGATTTATTGACTTTTGTTATTGATTATTGAAATTATTACTTTCATTTTAAATGCAGACAAGAAATGAAGGATCTGTAGAATTATTATTATTTATTATTATTATTTAACAACGTGGTTTCATCTCAACATGGCTTCCTAATCCCGAATGCTTAACATGGCTGGGGGACTCATTTCAATGGTGCACATGGTTAAAGTTATCATATGTGTCACCCCATATATATTCCCCAGATTTTTGACACTAAACCAAAGGTACCTAGTTAGTGGAAAAACTTCATGTCATTTTTCTGTTGAGGTCACTATATTTTTTTAATTTCTGGCTTCACTGCACAATGGGAACATGACTAGAGATGAAAGATGGATAAAATTACTCACCTTAATTTAACAAATCGTCTGCTATATTTATATACTTTCACTAGAACTGCTGATTCCACTGAAATTGTAGAAGAGGCTTCTAATGTTAGAAATACTTGCTACCTGTAGAAAGTAGTCAGGTGTCTTATAACATAGCCAGATAGATAACATTTATAGCTGCAAGGCAGTATGATAGTAGCTGTATTTCCGTTGCAGTTTTGTACAAAATAGAAGTGATACTTAAAAACATTTGACAAAACACAACATGCGAATGGTCTGGGGTTCCACTGAGTGATTATGCCACATTTTATGATGCCATTAAATCCAGGTTTTCTCCTTTCACGACAGTTCTTAAAGAGCACTCTTTTTTTCTCAAAAAGGTAGCATTTCCATTTGCCCTTCATGTCATGTGACTTCAAAGCAGAAATTGTGTTTCCATTTAAATTTTTTTCGAAATATTGGTCTCATTTGTGCGTAAAAACGTTTTTTCAATATTTGAGAGGTTTTTTTTAGAAATTGATGTGTTTCCATTACTCGTATTTACGTTCGCAGTTTCAAACTACGCATTAAGCAGGACACAGCTAGTGAGGATATGCTGCACTGCTGCTGGTTGACGATGTGTTGCATGTGGTCATATATATTAGGGAAGTCAATTATCAGTACAAATGAAAATGAATCTTCTTATTAAACCACAGACACAATAACACCGATGCAGTTGGTCCCCTATTGCCAGTGAGTTCTCAATTGGCTCTGATAACACACTTTGATGTCTCATGCAAAGCAAGGATATACTATATATTCATGAGTGTTATGCAATATTGGCACTAGGTTAATGTGTACTTGGCGTAGCTTTTATGATACATACCTGTGCATTCTTGTGACATGGAAAGGATAATGACAAGATGGTGAAGCAAGAACGTGTCTCAATTCCAAAAAAAAAAAAGCCATTCCCAAAACCCAATGGGGGAGCAGCAGCATGAGGAAGTCTCTTTGAGTTCTTGCCACCTCCTTTTACTTCTATTGAATCTAAATGAGTGAATTTGGCTGTCTGAAGCTTGACGTCTGGCCCGGTCCTACCCACCCTCTACCATCTATGCCAAGCTGTAAAGAAAGCCCCTGACAGAATGGTGAACAAAGAGGGCACCAGGACAGAGGGCAAAGCCCCAGACCACTGTTTCCCAGCATCAAAAAAACAAAGACTGAGGCAATATTTTATGCAATTACTCAACCACTAAAGACCACAAATAGTATATGTGACACTGAGATTTTAAACCATCCGTCCAACTGCTTTTTGCATATGTTTACTACATTTTAGGCATTTTCCTTCCACATAACGTAATCCCCTATTCAAGAGACTGAAAAGTGTCAACTAAGAACATCCTGTCTTTGCAATAACAATAAGAAACAATAAAACTGACTCATAAATGTCCCTCCGTCGGGATGCAGACCAGTTCAGATCAAAAGGGACATCTGACAGAAATAACCCAAGAGCACAGAGACTCAGGCTTTCACAGGCAGGTCAGCTTAAGTTCAGAGTAAACACAGCCGCGAGTTTGAACCAGTCTGTGCATGGGCTGTAATAAAAGCGCACTGATAGTATTCATTACAAAAACACAGCTAAAGCAGGCAGATTAGAGCGTTCAGTGTTTGCTATAATACAGTATCCAGAAACTTTAGAAGTAATCTTACTACATTGTGAGAATGGAAAATTTTTTTTTTGATGTATAAAATAGTAAGGATAATACAGCGTAACATGCTCTAAAGTACTGTGTACTGTAAAGAATTTCTGTTCACTGAAATGAAAAAAAAAAAAATTGAAAGTTTTACAGTTCAGTAAAAAAACACTGGCAGTATTAAAGGACTTTAATCAAATAATCACGTTTGCTGTAAAATCCTAAAAACCTGAGCAGCAAATAATGCCTGTTTCTCCTGGCTAATTTGTTTTTATCGAACTTTTCAAAAAAACCATTAGTCAGCAATCAGCAGTGAAAGTGTGCTAACCTAGCTAGCCTGATCCCTTGCACGTTTGTATTTATTGCCTTAATAGCGTCTTCTTTTAATATCATGTTTTTATATGTTTTTATATAATATATTATCATTATATTTCATGTGTACTTTATAATCACATATAATGTAACATATGCACTCATCTGTTAACAAGACCTTATCGTAACTTTACGAGATTTGCACTTCCCAAAAAATATGTAGAGCATTATACTGAACATATACAGCATACAATATGCTAGACCAACTTTAATTTCACTTATTTTCAACTTCAAATGATTTAGTCTTTAAACTTTTATTTACATGTCTGACTGGCGTTACAAAAATACTTCGGAAAATTTGTATACCCAACACCTTAATGAACACATTTCAGTGGAAAAAAAGGCAACAGTTACAGCTGATATGATTCAGAAGATTTAAAAAAAAGATGCTAAAAACAACCATTTAGAGTTTACATTCTTCGAAACAATTATTGAAATGCATATAAACCTGACACTCTTCGTGTTTACATATTACTGTAGCTGAGTTAGTCCTGAAAACAACATTGCTGGTTGGGGTGAGTAAAACTGCTGAAATTCACACTAATATTTTTCCTGGTTTATCCCTCGGTATTTAATTGGCCCGTGTCCACCAGATGCGTTTTTGTTTTTGTTTTTGTTTTTGTTTTTTTGCGCTGGCACGCAACGACCTCATTTTCAGCGCGCCCCAAGAGTGCTTTTCTCAAGTGCTTATTGTTGCTAGGTTATAAAAAAACATCTAGCACTTCCACATTCCTTCGTTGTGAATGTCAGGTCTCTATTTACTTATGAAAGGTTACCTAAAACGATGGAAATAAATTATGTTGATTTCAAATATTGATCATGGTAACCCTGCAATGCTAGATCGTAAATAACTGGGTTGTCAGTGACAGCCAGGATCAGTTCCTCCACCATTGTTGACAGTGTTGATATTGTAAGTCCCATGCCTTCTTGATTTTGATTGGTCAGTGAGAAAGAAGTGATACTGATGAGCTCGGCGGTGTTCCAAAAGGATTTTCAACTGAAAGCGCTCTGAGAGCAGCGGGAAAAAGCTGGCTAAGGGTGTTTTTGAGCCCAGAACATTGAGCACTGTCAACACTGAAATTCATAGGATTTGTTTAGAAAATAGTTACAACCAGGGCAAAAAAAAAAAAAAAAAAAAAAAACGCATTTGGTGGACACAGGCCCGAACACATTTTTATCAGATTTTTTTGTTGATCACTTTGACTTTTTTAAATATATTTGATATATTGATATAAACTACTGTACATATTTGCTGTATATATGTTGTATATACATAACATTTTCCTGTACATGGATGCTTGGAAGTACTGACAGTTAATGAAAGACAATGAAGTGAAATGCATAAATTTGGCTTGCAAAATCAGTGACTCAGCCCTTTTTTAAATTATTTTTCCATAATTTTTCTTGTACACCTGTATTGTAATATAGCAATATATGTAATATAACATTAGTACTTTTATTATTAAAATTTATTAAATTAAAAGTCAATGGCTAAGGATGATGAACTTCAAGCTCATTTTTCAATAAATAAGCATCATTTAGAAAAAAACAAAAACATGAAATAGTAAAAATAATTTCACTTGAGGAATTTCTCATTGTTCCATTGTGCTGCTCCAGGATGTCCCCCATATCTACATAACCACAGTCACTGGGATAGGAACAACCATACTAGACATCTATATCACTGATCGACTGCAAACTGCTCCTCAGTGGCAACCCTTAATCACAAACGCCCAATAGACAAAACAACAGTGGTCATGACCCAGGATCTGTTTTTGAAGTTTTGTCGATTGAGTCGTGTCAGTTTTCAAAGCTGATGGTTTGGCAGTAAATCATTAGAATCAAACACTTGAAGATCTGGGATGACAGATAGACAGTAGAAGCACACTCTGAGTAGGAAGCCTATCAAAAGGGACTGAGATGAAGCAGTGGGAGGAAAATGGGGGAACAGGAAAGCAAAATGTTCAAACTTACCCAAGAAAAGCAATGATATCTATCTTTGAAGTCACCGAATCACTCTGGATTTTGTCAACCAGGTGCAACTGACAAGCAACATCTGTTCACAGACGAGCCAAGGACCAGTCTCACAACCAAACTGACTCTGTCAGTTCCTCTCTCTCTCATGCAAGTCCAGATGTTCTCTTCAGACAAACTGATAAAAAAGGTACAAATGTAATTTTAGTGAGGCCCTAGCTGACCCCTTTCACTCCAGACACTGGACAGCACTGTGATTCATAAAGTTTCCATCCATCCATTATCTATACCGTTTTATCCGTCTGGGTCGCGGGGAAGCTGGAGCCAATGCCAGCATCTTGGGGCGAGAGGCGGGGTACACCCTGGGCAG
>JAQQZR010000017.1:8029670-8040951 GCA_030068235.1 Notoglanidium macrostoma
TATATATTCATAGAGATTGTCAAAAAAGAATTAGTCTTTTAATTCATGCTTAACAGTTTCTTAGAAATAAATAGCCTAGAGCAAGCCTTATTGTACTTATTGTTACTGTTATTATCATAGCTGTTGTTATAATGTCAGACACACAAGTGATTTCTTTTTCTGTTTGATGAAAAGCTGTGCTGGAATTCTGACCTTTTATTCGCAAAGTGGACAAAACTCACAGAGCTGCCTGACGTGTGAATGATTTTAGGTTAGTTTGGTAGGCTGTATGGGTTAAACTATGCTCTCATGTTTGCTATTAAGGACAAAGTCTATGCTCCTTTTCTTTTTTTTTAAAGAAGAAGCGAATGCAAGCAAACATTACGTGTAGTAGTTGCATCTTTCAAAACATTTATTGAATTCATGGAATTTATGGAATTTAACAAGTGCCCTTGGACTTCCATCATAAATGATTTACGAGTAATCTCGTTTTCTGTTCTCAGCACAGGGAAACACATTGAAATTCTTGTCTTCTGTAATCACATGCTGGAGGATTGCTTTAGTTCTCTCATTCTTCACACTTCTTAACAGGTTATACTTTCCCTCTTTCTTTGTCTAACCCTTGATTTTTCACCCTTCTCTTTTTCTTGCACACACTCCTTCTAGCTCTCCATCATTCCTTTACACACACACACACACACACATACACACACATGCATGCACAAATGTACAGACTTACCACACGGCCTTTTTTGTGCAGCCTGTCTGCTTGGCATTGTGCATCGTGATCTATGTGTAATTGTGTCAGAGTGCAGGATTGAAACATGCGAGTTGAGTTTATCATGGCAGCCGGAGAATCATAATCATATGTTCTGATCCATAAGAAGCCATATGGAAGATGAGCATATTTGTCCACAGAACGAAGAGCTACAGGCTGTGCGCAAACAGGCTTCAAGTATCTATGAATGCGTGTGTGTGTTCGCATGTCTGGCTTATGTCTTATTCTATATACAATTGGGTTCAAAGACAGACTCCACAAACAAAAACCAAAAGAAAATTTATATAATCAAAACCTGGCTTATTTTACAGTAATGCCTCATTGTAAACCAAAAAAAGGGAAGTTTAAGAGAATTTTTCTTTCCTCCTTTTTTTTTTTTACACTAACGTGTTCTCCATGTGAACAATTATTACTATGTTCTGCCTACACATCAGTCAGAGCTTTATTGTCCGCTGTCTTTGGTCACAATCAGTCACTAGTAAGAGCATCACATTTTACATTAGAAAATCACTGATCAACCAGTGACCGGAAAAATCAATGTGATTTTTGTCAACGACTGCAAAATCGGGCCACAAATTGTACCGTGTAAACATAATTTACTTCACTCATGTTTAGCAAACTTTCAATTCTTCACAAGGGGTGCTTTTACTAATTATCACATGGCATTTCTGAATACTCAATTCTGATTGGCCAATTACATCAGTTTACGTTCTGTTATTTCTGAAAAGCAGACAGTTGCTATGGATACAGTTCTGACTCTGGAGGACCACGTCCAATCATATCAATCTGCAGAAAGAAATCCGGTAAATTTTGCTGCTTTTTATAATCAAAGTAACAAAGTCAGCTCATTCGAGACACCCTGTGGCAAAAAAAAAAAAAAAAGCTACTCCGTCTAGCTAATCTTAAGAAGACTACAGAGTTTACATTGCTATGGATGCAGTTCCAACCGTAAAATCTAACCTATTCATGTAATAAGCGAAATAATGTACAGGGAGCCTGCCATTATTGGAAAATAAACCCAACTACATGTGAGTGACAAGATATTGAGGGTGAACGCAAGTATTTGGACAGTCCTCAAGAGTTGAGGTGTGTGATGACTTTTTGAAAATCTAAGTGAGAAATGGGAATCCCTATGGCCACACAGACCTTGCAGGTACATGCAAACGAGGACCACAAGACTAAAAGTGCACCATTTGGAACAGAAAACTACTGTGAATGTAAACTTGCTGTATGGACATCTTATGCACACAGGTTACATTCAATACAACTTCATATACTGATATGAGTTACTATAGAAAATATTATCGACAATGTTTACTTCGCCAGACTAGCATAGCAATCAAAGTTGACTTTGCAGAGCTACTTACACACAGTGTTCATTTTGTCAGCAAAATTACTGACAAAAATACTTGACGAAGGGTTTTAAAATTTGGTCAACAATATGAAAACCAGACAAAGCCTCCACACTGCGATGAAACCAACCAGCTAAAATATGGCCAAGCACAAACACAGCACATCATTAAGACAATATTTATACACTGAAAACTCTCCGTAATTCTGCACTCCATGTGGCCGGAAAACAAACGTATTTCTGTTCGCTTACGCTGTGATCGTTCCATAAACAGCGTTTGTGTAGGTACAGTGTTTGTACATTTTTCGTAATGAGTGCTTTTTATGGTGTGACACCACTCAGCACCCCAGCAGTTTCCAGACCGCTCCAAAGCAGTCTGCTTAGTTTACGCTGCTTTTGTGCAGGTTAAGAAATTAAACAGAAGAAGTATTTTGTTTGACAGAAACATAGCACAGAAAGCACAAGCAATCTGGACTTGATGGAGAGCTGAGTGGCATTACAGGTCATAGGGTTTCGCAAAACGTAGTGGACACATGAAAAGATGCACGTCTTCATTTTCTGATCAGACAACCCACTCTTTATATTCTGGTATATTTTGTCAAGATATGGTATGGACAAACAGACCTGGGCCAAATCTGAACTTTATACGTATGTTTTGCCATACCTTCAGAATTGGCAAGAATTGGAATTTCTCTTTTGTTTCACCACGTCACAGCATAATGTATGTCAAGGAGGCAGAGGAGGTGACTGACTGCTGTCTTTTCAGCTCATGGTTATCATCGAGCCCAACACTGAAGACCATGAGAGCATTGAGGAAAAATGTAACATTGATGAGCAACTGCTTGATGATAGGCAAAAAAGGCAAAAAGGCACAAGAGCACTCTGGCAGAGTGGTGCATCAGATCGGTGTGTACTTAAAACTGCGGTGATAACATACACTTTATACAAATCATCATCTCTTGATGAATAACATATGTTTTAATAATTAATACAATCCTCTCTGGTTCTCCTTTATAGCTAGAGGTTTGGAATCTGCCAGAGTAAGACTGGTGCTTCCCCTCCTGTCTGAAACAACCATACATTTTGAATCTTTTTTTTTTTTTTCACAACTACTAATCACACAATTAGTTAACTAGTGTTTGATCTTCATAGCAAAAAGAAAAGTCATTTGTACCTATTGTATATGGATACCTGATGAATATATGTGCATTGATCCATCTGCACTTTCATTCTGCTGTGCATCCTCACACCTAGTTTTAGGAGACTATAAACTGTTACATCAATCTAACAGCCTGTTACAGCTAAACCTTTTGATATTTTTTGTTTGTTTGTTTGTTTTTGCTTGTATTGTATCGGAGCACTGCAGTGCTGAGGATGAGATGGAGGAAGAGGTGAAGGAAGAGATGGAGAAAGAAACAGAGATTGAGACGGCGCAAGAGACGGAGGTGGGCCTCCCCCACTTCAGGGCCCCTTTCCTGTGCTCGGGTTGTTTAAGGACACGGTGAACTGGGCCACCCGATCCTGAAGAGGGCCCACTGAGGGGGAAAACGACGGCCAATATGGATCATCAAGTAACGCTGCGGATTTTGAGAGACTCCTCAGGATGGAGAGAGAGCAGAGGGAGGAGAAAAGCCGGGTCTGGAGGACTGCGATTGGACAAATCAATGGAAGGGGTGGGGACTGGCAGCAAAAATGAAGCATAGGGATAAGGGATAAATGCAGCTTGAGTCTGGGGTCTAAGAGAGCCATACTTATTACATGTGAGCAATTTATTACATGTTTATTACCAAATTGAATAGGTTATTGTGAGTCTTATAACACAGTAATTACAAATTAATGGTCTGCACATGTGCAAGAATGTATGTACAGTGTGCCTATTCTCTCTCTCTCTCTCTCTCTGTCTCTCTGTCTCTCTGCGTCTTTGTATGTGAATAGCGGTGGATTCAGGCTACATGAATAGGCTCACTGTGAAACTCTGGCTCTCTCTTCACACTCTCCTCGTTCACACAGCGCTTCACTCGTCAGCAGCATTCCTGAACGCTGAGGTAAGAGGGCACTACACCTCAGTGAGCCAGAACACACACACTTCCAATCATACACACACAAAACATTTTCTTTACATTTGCTCAACAAACAGCACAGCAAACAGATACATAATTACATAGTGCATGCACAGAGATCTGCGTGCACACCAGCTCTGTCAAAAATAATATTCCGATTTTAATTACTTCAAAGATTCAAGATTCGAGAACAGTGCTACTCAGACCAAAGCCATACTCATGGGTCACATGTGCCCCTTTTATGTGCATGTGGCTCTTTATAAGGATCAATATTGAATTTATTGATTTGATATGCATAGACTTTTATTACTACACCAATAGACTTGCTATATTGTAAAATTTTATAGAGCATTGACCTTGTAGGAAAATCATAAATAGTCGGGTTTCCATTAACCAGCTTAATGTGCAATTTGAAATTGCGAACTAAAAAAAAGTGTAATGGGAACATATACCTTACAAAAAAAACTCAGTTTTCCAGACAAAGCAAAAGTTCACAAAATTGAAATGGAAACACGTTTTCCAAGTCACATGACACGAAGGGCAACTGGAAAAGCAAAATTTTTGAAGAAAAAAAAAGAGAGAAGAAATTATAACAAGACGAGAAAACCCAGCTTTAATCGTATAACATCACTCACTGGAAACAGACCATTATCAATTGTGTTTTGTCAAAATGTTTAAAATATCGCTTCTAATTTGTACAAAACTGCAACTGAAACCCGACTAGTGGATTCTTTTCCTTTAACAATATAAAACCCCAAAAGTTTTATTTCTTTTTATACCATGTCAATTTGCCAATAATTTCATTACATACTTTAATAAACAAATGAAACTTTTGAAACCATTTATAGTTCCATTTAATGTTATTGATTGTCTGCAAAACAAACTGGTTCTTGTTATCTCTTACGTTATTGCAGCTATAAGCTGTCATTCCCTCTCCATCTTTTCTTTATCCTCTCTCTTGGTGTTAACAAGACAAAAAACAAAGTTTGTGATGTTACCAAGAACCTGAAAAAACATCTGTCCTGAAGACTCCCATGACAAAAAAACTTTCTTAAAGTTACAAAGCACAGATAACTTCCAAAATAAAGATAAATTAGTGATGTAAATTACAGCTGGCACTACTGTTAGAGCTGCTGTTAAAGAAACTTAATGAAAATCATCTGACCAAAAAGATGCAAGAATTTTAGCGTTTATTCCTTCCACGTTTATCAACTTCCTGAAAAAAAAAATAGAAGATACTGAGTTATATTGAAAACTATGAAGGTGTTTTTTTTTTTTTGCGCTAGTGCAACAATCATACATACAATCATAGATAGAAGCTAGCTAGCATAAGAGCTGTCCAAAAACTAATGAAGCTTATACGATTATACTTGCCTAATTTTAAGTATTAAGCAAATCACATAATACAGTGAACTCTGTTTCATTCATTTGAGATTTGGTTTCATTTCTTTTGGGATTAGCAATGTCTCAAAATATTGTTTGACAATTCCAGGTGAAATATTTAAAACAATAATGTTTCCCATCAGACAGAACACTTCACTTGAGGAAAATAAATATTTAGGGCATCAAAAAAAAAAAAAAAAAACACATAGAAACTCCCATAATACTCCCAACAATAATGTAAAACTTGTTCATTTATTTTTCAGATTTGCCGTGACATTTGTGAGAGCTTATACCTCCATACCCACAAGGATGTGCACAAGCATTACCAGTCTCCAGCATGTATACCTAAATGTACAAATATGAAGTACTTTTGAAAAAGCTAATTGAATTTGTTTTTATTGCTAATTAATTAGATTTTATTTCTTTGTTCCTTGTATATACTGCTGTATTCCTTTCATTTTGTTGTTCTTAGAACCTGGCTTGTTTATACTGAATCTGTTTTATAAAGTGGTTTTTTTTTGGAAATCTAATCAAATTTTAATCGTTACTATTACATTGTTTGAATCTAAACATAGTCATAAGGTGTACAATATAAAAAAAAAATTTAACCTGAGAAACAGAATCAGTTACAGATCATGAGACAAAAGCTAGAGCTGCTATAGACATGCTTTTTTTGAAATGGATACATGGAAATGTGAATGACCAGTACTGGCATGGCCAGCTTCCACTAAAGCATTTATGGTCTTCAATTCATCCTTTTTATTTATTTTTTATTTTTTTAATGAAGCCAAATCTAACACAATTAAGCCAAATGGCCTTCTATGACTATGTATGAGGGATTATTACTTATCCTCATGAATAAAATCTTAGATTTTAGTATTTTTAGATAGACTGGCAAAGAAAACAGACTTTCTGTGTCATCTTTCTTGCTAAATTGTAAAGGTTATTTATTAAATTTAAATTAAACGTAAATAAATTAGAGAGGCAGAAATAAGGGAATGTCTAAAAATGTCTTTTCCAGGTTTGTCGTGTTTCCATTTCTAGCAATACATTTAAATTCCCAGACCTGCAAAAAACCCTTGCACAGTGTCTGACATAATTATTGTGTAGAATCTACCCAGTACTCTACATGCCAAAAAGAGTGATCTTGTTATTGGTATCTATTTACATTTATTACACGTCTCATTTCAATACTCGATTCCAATTGGTCAATTACAGCATCATTTTTGTATAACAGACTGTTGATCTGTATAACATCGTTTTTAAGTCAATGTTTTGTCTTAAATTAGTGATTTCTATAGTAAGTAGCCATGTAACAAGTGAGATAATGTACAGTCTTGTCTCACTGTACATTATGCTTTACATGATATCACTTTTTATATTAGAAGATTTTTGCAAAGTCTTCAAAATATGGCATAAATATCAAATATGGTGAATAAATGCATGACCAAGTTTCCCACATCAGGACATTCTTTATTATTTTTGTCATTAAGCTTAAAAAATAGGAAAATCTTGTTAAATCTTAAACATCAATTTGCTGTATAATATATAATAACACCTATTATTAACATTCGAATAAAATACACACTATATACTATAGTATACACACTATATCAATACCACATTCTCTTAACGTCCATTCATTCTTGCAAAGTCCATGCATGTAACAAATGTACTCACACATGGATGTGAATACTGTGTGTACAAGTGCTCTCTCTCTCTCACACACACACACACACACACACACATGTGCACACACTGAATGTCTCATGTGCTTATGTGGTGATGAAAAGCCACTCCTTTCAGTCTGAACTCACTGACCCCCCTCATGTCCAGGAGCCCATTCTGCTTTATCTGGCACTGGCAGATTTCCTTTTCAATAAAAAGCTTGTTTGGAGTTGAAACCTCCCACCTCACTCTGTTACAAAGCCACGGGAAAGAGCTGCCCTTTCTCTGCGTTAGTGATCTCGGCTGTGTTAGTGAACCAACAGGTGACACTAAGAGCAACAGGTAGTTATTAAACATGTTATTAAACTATGATTAGAAACATTAAATTACTGATATGCTATATTTAGCAGAGTAAGTCTTGAGTAACCAAATAAGCCAAATAATACCGGCTTCACTTTTTCCAGTGTTCAAGATATAGTTTCGAGATGGCGGGGCAATCTTTATCAAGAGAATGTTTATTCCACCATTACATCTGGTCATTGTGAGGTTATTCGCAAGCCTCAAACCAGGCATCAAACATTTAACATTTTCTGAAATCTATTGAGTGATATGCAGTGAAAATAGCTAACAGTAGAGGCCAGATGGTGAGTTCACTGAAACTGAAATCATTTTTCCACAACTAAAAAACATCATATAAAACTTTTTTTTTTAAAGGGTTTAAAGTTGCACAAACACTTCTGATAAGCAACTGGGAAATACAAAGTCTTGGTAAATTGCTAAGAAAAGACTACTGGACTTGTAATTACACTCAACATCAACCTCAAAAGGAATTCCTTAAACACACACCAAAAAAAATCCCTCCATTTGAATTTGAGTGACCGTGCAATTTTTGTGCTAACATGTAACATTTTTAATAATAGCCGAGTTACTTCAAAAGTTTGGCTGCCGTCAGTGAATCAGTTTTCAGCTGGAATTTCGCATCATTAGCACTGAGTTACACTTGACAACTATCTTCATTTATGGTCCCTTTATTGTTCGGTGTAGTTTGGCAAGAAATGGCGTCTGGAGATGCTATTTGCAAAGGGTGCTTGGACTCTGCAGATCGCAGCTGGTGGCTGTATTTATTTTTGTTCTGATTCCGTCAGATTTTTTTCAAATAAATAAGTCTGTGAGGAAAACTCAGCAAACAGTTTTTGCTTCTGACAAGGTAGCGCCAAAGGCGGAGAACTATAATACCCATCAGCCACTGCACAGCATGTGACCACATCACACACCACAAAAGATCAAGCATACCTGAATCATGTTGTGGGATAATGAACACTTGTACAGAAGTCCTGTCTTGTGTAGCACCTTTTGTCAAGCATTTGCCGTCGTCGTCGTCTTTTTTCCGTGTGTGCCATGCCCTCACTTCTAACTTGTTTGATTCTTGCCTTGCGTCTATAGTTCATGTTTAGGGTTCTCTTACTTACCCTTGTTTGTTTTGTTTGTACTTTGGTTAATAAATCATCTGCACTTGCATTTGCCTTCATTACTGATCTGTGGCAGCTTCTTGTGACTTACATCGAATTTCTTTCTTACTGCAACTCGAGTACTTATTTGTAACTACATTATTTACGTAAGTCTCTTTTTTTTTTATAAGCAGTCATTTTATTTGAGTACAATTTTTGGCTACAGTACCTTCTCTGTCTATGCAAGTAAATAACATTTCCATATGACTATCTCATTATCCTCAGTCTTATTTAACTATCCAGCAATATACGTGCCAAACCTGCTTCATAATATATTAACATATGGCCATTTTTATTACTTAACTCCAACTACAAGCAAAGTGTCATCAGGTTCAAAACAGTGAGAGTCTGGGAGCATGCAAGGCCAGAGTTCTTTGCCGTTAGTGTGTGTTTACACAGGCTAAAGATCTGTAATGCTTCAACCAGAGAGTGTAGAAGTGGCCAGCACTCCCTTTACGGGCCCCGCTGTAACACAGCGCCAAGAAATCTTACTGTGACAAGAGCATAAGCAATAGAGAGAAGAAAAAGTAAAGCTATATAAAGATATATATATCTATTTGCACCTTTGCAGACGTTAAAAACTGACTGTTGCAATATATTAAACACACGTAACGTGATTTGAGCATCTAAAAATGTAAGTTTATAATGTCAGATGGGCTTTCAGTACTGTTTCATATTTAAAAAATTGTATATGCATTTCTAAAAATAATTCCCTCTCAAAAAGCAAAATTCTGTTCAGAGTTTACTGTAAAAAGCTGAACAGTTTGATTTATCAAGGCTTTTATTATTGACTGCACATGCTATCTATTGACCGTAAAAATCTTGAGTTATCCGAAGCATAAACATGGCTAAAAACATTGTTAGCTTATCGGAAGCAATCGAAGACAAGTCAGAACTCCAAAGAAGTCTTTGGCCACCCTTCCTTTGCTGACCTTGGGAAAACCTCACACTAAAATCTTTCACTTTTGTAATAAAGTAAGAGGCAAATCAAGTTCCTGAATTGGTTGCAGATAATGAAATTTTTTTCAAAAGTCCATCTTCGAATTGCACTTGTTATGGTAAACAGGTACAACAATGTGTGGATATAAGCACACACCTCTTATTTAGAATCTAACGAGTAGTCAGAAATCAGGCAGGAGTCAAGTGATCAAAATTTTAAAAAGGAAAAAAGAAGAACAGAAGGCAAAGTCAAGCCAGGAATAGCAAGCAAAGAACTCCCAGAAATGCACAGGGGAAATGGTAAAACCTTGCAAAGATTAGAGGTGAGTGAGTTGGTATATATACACTGAACTAAATGAGGATTTAACATGTAACAGGTGCAGTCAACATCAGGTGAGTGGGAGGGAAATAATGTCCGGACTGCACTCTGGTGAGGAGAAGTGGTGGCCAAGGAGATGACGTGGAGGGCTGAGTTTCCCAAAAGCATTGCAGCACAAAGACAGAGAAGAGAAGAAAGCCTTTGTTGTAGCATATACAGTGAAAATCTTTTTCCACTGGATGTCTCAGTTTATTAGGTCATAGGGCAGGGTCAGCAATGCTACAATGGCAAGTTATCAATGCCAGGGTTTGAACTCGTGACCTTTTGATCAGTATCCCAGAGACTTGAACACTCACCCACAACTGCACTATGATCATAAGTCAATGGGAAAGTAAGCATAACTTTGAACGCTCTGTACCATTAAGGACGATCTTTATAATATTTTTGGAACACTGAGATCCAAACAGTGTTTTATGGTTAAAATATTAACAGTGTAGCAAAACACCTGACTCAAAACAGGAAGTCATGCACAAAATAGGGAATCGCAATATGTTAATTAGGCAAAGTACACCTGTGTTTGTTTGCATGCACATTTTTAGTAGATCAGCTGCTAAAATCGCCTTTTCCAACTCGCAAATGGCTGCTAAAATGGCTCTAATTGGTGCTTCTCTTAGTAAATATGGCTCTAAGTGTTCCAAAATTATTCACTCTTTTGAACACTTTTTTTAAATTAATAATTATAGACTACTTGTTATACCAGATTAAATCAAACAAGGTCACTTTATTTTTCATTAATATAACAAATGGTCATTGATTGCGAGCAGTAGTAATGATAATATTTCACGCAAGTTACAATACTAGGTTATGAGATTATTATTATTATAATTTGTATTACTTGAATGGAATATATCATGCCACAAAATTATGGAGAAATTAGGCAAACGATGGGTAACCTTTCCATCAGGATACTTTTGAAAAATTCAAATATATCTAGCTCACGAGGTCAATAAAATGTATTATTGTTTGTAATGAAATTAAGTCAAAAGTTCATTCAATTCTCCTTAAAAAGAGAGAGAGAGAGAAATAAAAGTGAGAGTCAACAAGAGACACAGAACAACTCATCACCTCCATTCTTGGTCATGATGTGGATGTCCAGTGGCATACACATAAAGACAAAGCATGAGTCACACGTGGGCTTAGTTACCAGAAAAAAATTGACTTTTCTCTCACACACACACACACACACACACACACACACACACACACACACACACACACACACACACACACACACAC
>JAQQZR010000017.1:8080117-8103572 GCA_030068235.1 Notoglanidium macrostoma
CGCTGTCTTGTTTCACTGTAAACTGTATTACATGTATATAGTTGAAATGACAATAAAAGCCACTTGACTTGACTATTCCTGTTGAAAAAATGAGCCAGATTTCACCGTGTGCAAGTGAACACGCACCAGAAGCCGATATCATGAGGCAAATCTTTGGTTTTTATTAAATGCATCCAAACAAGACACTCAGCACCAAACTTTTGTACAGTGAGCGATCTGAATCACAACTGAGTGAGTGGAGTGGAGGCTGACAACAATTACCAGATAAATTAGACAAAACTACCTCAATCAAACATGTTAAGTTTGCATTCTAATTCATGCACCATTCAATACAGGTCCATAAGTACTTGGACAGCGACCGCAATGGATTTGAAATGAAGCCATCAAGATGTGATAAAAGTGTAGAATTTCAACGGTAAGTCAAGGGGTTTAACAAAAATTTTACCTTAACCGTTTTGGATTACAGCCACTTTTTATGTAGTCCCTCCATTTTTACAGGTACAAAAGTAATTGGACAAACTAACACAGTTATAAATATAAGAATCATTTTTAATACTTGGATATAAAACCTTTGCAGTCATGAATGCCTGAAGTCCGGAAACCATGGACATCACCAAATGCTGAGTTTCCTCCATTGAGATGCTATGCAGCCACTTCATTTGCTGCATGTTTGCATGTCTTTCTGCTTTCAGTTTTGTCTTCAGTAAGTGAAAAGCATGCTGAATTGGGTTGAAAGACTCTGACATTTAATTATATTCTACTTCTTTGCCTTAAGAAGCTCTTGGGTTGCATTTACATTATGTTATCCATTTGTACTGTGAAGTGCTGTCAGTTTCATCAGTTTTGCCGGATTTGACTGAATCTGAACAGAAAGTATAAGTCTATACACTTCAGAATTCATCCTGCTACTTCTATCAACAGTCACATCATGGAAAAATCTTGTCGCATCTTGAGGTAAACCCTATGTATTTATATTTATGAAGGCATCTCTTGATTTGCCTTCTTTTGACAATGATACACCTACTTCCTCCAGAGTGATCTTGACTTAGCTAGATGATGTGAAGGGATTTTTCTTCACCAAGGAAAGATTCTCTGATCATTCACTTTAGTTGCCGTCCATGGTCTTCCAGGCCTTTTGGTGTTGCTGAGCTCTTCAGTGCATTCCTTCGTTTTAAGAATATACCAAATTGTCAATTTGTCCATTCCTAAAGTTTCTGTTATTTCTCTGATAGGTCTGTTTTGGTTAGGTTTTCATTAAGTTTTCAGCCTAATGATGGCCTCCTTTACTTCAAGAGGACATCAACACCTTCGCATCAACACCTTTTTGGACCACATATTGAGAGATCCCATGAACAGCTGTCAAATCCAAATTCAACACTTGGACTCAACTCCAGACCTTTTATCCCCTTAATCTGTCATGAAATAATGAGGAAACAGACTATATCTACCATGAACAATAACAATAACAATACCTTTGTTAAAAACCCTTCAATTAAAGCTGAAAGTCTATACTGCTGTCACAGTTTGATGGACTTCACATCCATTGTGGTGGTATATAGAAAGAAAATTGCAAAAATGGAATCAATGTCCAAATAATTATGGAGCAAACTGTAAACTGTTTTGAGAAAAACATTGAGTTTTTCAGAACATTCAGTGTAGCCTAATGTGATTTGCAGTGCCAACAGTGTGAGTGAGTTATGTTCCTTTTGTTGTTAAATGTTAAATGTTAAATGTATAATGTTTAAGGTCAGCTTATAATAGTAAGGAGGAAAACTAGAGTCAGGTAAGATCTATTCAGTGACCAAGCAGAGGCGAAGCCTGGTGAGCAGGTGCTCGGAAAACACAGCATTGTGGTTTAATTTTGATTCACAATGAAAATACATGAGATCTAATATTATAGTAGGACAGGCTGAGTTATATAATGTTATCTTTATCACTAGCTGAAATAACTGCAAAGCCAAAATGTCTGCTCTTTCTGAGGTCTGCTTGCATCTTAATTTGTTTTACAGTCAAAGGAGAAAAATACAGAAACATTTAATTAGCTCATTTATGGGCATTGACAGGGACTTGGTTTACACTGTATTTAATAATCATTTCACACTTCACACCAAACTGAGCCCACACATAAGGGAAATCTGTTCACTGTGATTTAGCTAGGCTTTGTGTGTGCTCTTCTCACAGAAAAAAACAATGTTGTGTTCCATCCAAACAAAGTGGAAAACCTCCACTTATCTATGGGAATCTAAGAAGAGCTCGTTCTTCTAGCTGTCACCTGCTCTGTCATTCATTAGTAGCTTCCCTCACGTAACATTGGTTGTACCTTCTGCTTGATTTACTGAGGAGAACTCTGGAAGAACTCCTGAACAGGTCTTCTTCAAAGAAAATATTTCGGTCTAGACCACCATATGGAGAGTTGTAAACGTTTCTAAGGCAACTATTGATTGAGATTGCTTACATTTACATTCATTCGCATGGCAGATGCTCTTATCCAATGTGACTCAGAACGAAGAGGGTAGTGTCCATGCAGTTGAAGTTCGAGAGCCTGGCTCAAAGCATCCAGTGCTTCTCTACTGGTCGTGATATTAAACTTACTTTCTTACAGTCACTAAATCTGAGCCTTAACCACTGGGCTACCACAGCATGAGGTTGCTAAAGGAAACTACATTGTGTGGGTGCAAAAAATTCCAGATATGACAACGGTGCAAACAGAGTGCTGTGTATGTACTGGGGAATTCCACAGCAAATTATGATTTGTTTAAGGCTATTTCAACTGAAATAAAACTCATGAAGGGATTTTTTTTTTATTAAAAGGTCAATGACACTCAATCAAACTAACACTTTGTCACTGGATTTGGTGATGTTTTAGAACTCTTCGGTGACTTTATTTTAGAAAAGAGCCTAGTGACATATCTATTGACATTTTGAGCAGACATTAGTGACTGTTCTGTACCTTGCTATGGCTCTCCAGCTCATCTACTGGTTAAGAAACAAGATTCGGTCGACTCATCACCAGTGTTAAACTTGACTGAGTTTGTGTACATATGCTCCCAGTGATCAACCACTGATCACCAATGTTTGCAAAAGCCAATCACAGTTTAGCATTTGTTTTTCTTTGTTTTAAACTTTCTTATGGGATAGATTTACAAGGATTAAAAGTATTAACTGTTTCCTTTATAGTATTTTATAATACATAATGAGTTAGTATGACTTTATTTTGTATGTACACAACTAGCTCATTTGTGGTGCCTTCTTCTTTCTATAAGCTATAATCTACTCTTTTTTATTATTAAATTCTATTCTAAGTCTTTAGAAATTCACGTAACATGTTTTGCTATGTAAACAAATCATAACATCATGCCATTTCAATGAATATGTAAATTAGTCTGGCAGAAGTGTTGACAGCAACATCCCACACTTTGTGCCATGTCTACATGCATCATCTTCAGCTATCATTCACATGCCAATGATTAAAGTGTGTTAGGCAGGCATATAAGAGGTGTGATCGAGAAGGATGGAAGTCTGGGCCACTCGAAGTGTGACCTTTTGGATTGCTCTGGCAACAAGCCACAGGTTACAAAGGAGAGGGCTCATCATTATTCCAGCTTTGGCTTCAATCAAACAACAACAGCAACAAAGATTTTCATATCTTGGACTGGATCCAGTATATCACACAATGCTCTGTGAAGAAGTGCATATAAAGCGAAAATTCTGGTATGTTTCCATCAGGTATTTAGGAGACACATTTCCATCCAAATGGAATTTGAAAAAATTTTTTTAACTGTGTGAAGAATATCTTGGTGAAAAAAAACATGTCATAGCAATGACTGGGTGTGACATCTGCAATAATCCTTTAAGTAAAGGAAGTACTGGCCAGAGTTAATAGCGGGTTACTATTCACACACTATTGTATGGTTGTTTGGGTTTTTTAAGCTACTTTTTGGAACGTCTCAATAACACAATTAACTTGGCATACATAGATTTATAGCTAAATCTAAATCAAACATAGATTTATATTCTTTTCATATATGAAATAATTCTAGCTCCACCTTATCTCATGGCATTTGTTTGCATAAAAACCCACAAATGGAAACAGAGTTACTGAGAGTGAAGACTTTACAAATTTAGAGCAAATAATTAACACAAAAGGAACAAAACCATTAACCTATGTGTAAAGAGAAAATATAGTAGAATAGTAGAATCACTGCCCACTCTAAGAGATTGCAAGGATGAAAAGCATTAAGATTAAAAATAATCATCAGTAAATCTATATATTTCAGTGACCACGACGGCAACTTCTAAATGGAATTTAATAGAGAAATGTTTATCACTGTTTATGCTTTACACCATTTTAAAACATACTGTACCAGTCAAAAGTTTGGATGATGGCTACTTTGAAGAATCTGAAATGTGAAACATATTTTGCTTTTTTTAAACTCTTTTTTGTTTACCACATAAGTTATATGTTATTTCATAGTTTTGATGACTTCAATATTGTTCTACAATGTAGAAAATAGTCAAAATAAGGAAAAACCTATGAATGAGTAGGTGTGTCAAAAAATTGCTTTGAAAAATGCAGACTGCTGCTATTTGCAATATGTATTCACCTGGCATGTGTATTTACTTCCTGAATCACACAAAGATGACTTACTTGGTATGGGTCATGTACTTTTGTCTCCGTGCCACCTACACTGGGATCCCATTAGGAGGAGAAAGAAAAGAAAAGGAGAAGAAAAAAGTCAATAAGAAGAGTGTCATCCTGAAAGTTGAATAAAGGAGCTATTATAATGTCAGCTACAGGTAAAATATAAAGTCACTTTATATTCCCATCTGAAACAAATCATGCAACATTTAGTTTTCTAGCCATAAATAAATGAGACTCTGTCAGTTCCGTAATGGGCCATTTGCACTCAGGGCTATGACGCTTTTCCATTTTGAAATTGTGCAGTTCTTGAGTTTCCGTTAACACTGTTTACATTTGTCAGTGCTGATTTTCCTTTATAATGTGATCAAAATTAGCGTCCACTGTAAAGTATTTAAGGCAGAATGTTTTCTAAGACAAATGAAGAATGTGCCACTGTGCACTGCATCTTTGAAATTTTTAAACAGCTTTAAGCTTTCACAGCATCTCCTGAGAATGATCCCAGGAGACAATGCTTAGCAAACAGTGACAACTTGTCAAAGAAAATCACATATAATTACATTAGCAAGCTACTTTGCAGTGAACTGTGTGGGCTAATATTAGCTTGGTGTTCGTTTCTGTTGATCTTTTCTTCTAGATGTTGCTTTGCAAATGTTCTTATATTTCCATTATATGTCAGTTGGCTGTCTCCAATGAATGATACTTGTTTGTGCAAGTATCTCATTAACTCATTTTGCCAAATAAATACAAATAATCATAAATGATTCAACACAGTCCATATATAATCATAAAACTACCGACCCATACCGTGTTCTCTTCAAGTTTCAACTTGACCCACCGTCTCTTAAGGTAAAAAGAAGACGTGCATTAAACTCTTCTCCGCTCTGGCATGCAGGTGGTGGAGTCTCTGGGTGTTTTAAAGGCTGAAGGCCTACCTCTTCACTAAGCACATTATAGGTATTAAATCATTTAAAAACAAACCAATAAAAAATCCCTTGACTTGTGTGTTTTCTCACTGCAACTCATCTCTAATTCAGATTTAGCTCAATGGTATTCTTAGACCCTGACATATTGAACTAGCAAGAGGATGTAGAACTAGCATGAGGATATATTTTCCATGGACAATACAAAGCACCACTGCTAGTGGATCAGATTGTCCTGCTAATTGCTCTAAATAGCTTCTTTTACACAGAGATCCTACAATACTACCATTAAGAAGACGCCATCAGTATACTGGCTTCGGTTGTTTACACTTAACAACAAAAAGCCAGCATAAAGCTGCCCCAGTGTGTGTTTTTACATAGCTTTCTGGCATTCTGAAACCAGAGGCATGACGTGTAACACAATGGAGTGTCTAGTGTGACATCTAGCATAAATATAGCATTCCAGTATTGCTTTCAAAACAATAACGGCAGGTGAACTGAGTGTTGAGGAACTTTGCTGGCCAAGCACATTTATACCACTCTTGAAACGTAGGCAAAGCAGCTGAGCGTCATGTTTGTGAGATCAGAAATAAAAGTTGAAGAGAAGTGGGAAGCGATTTGAGGCAGAAAGGTGTGCAGACCTTAGATGCCATAGACGCAGACTTTTGAATTCATGCTGGTCTAAAAGGAAGACTGTGAGTGACTGAAATGACACACCCCTATCCCACCATGGCAGAGTGTCTCTTTTACACAGACGTTGATTCTGGCTCTGTTACTAGCAATTGTTCTGGCTCAGACGAGAAACAAAATGATTCTGTATTCATTCTGTATTCGGAAATTTCGCACAGAAAGGCGAGGCACAATAAAGGTGTCTTTTTCCCACCTTAAACAGACTGTGTAAAAGGGGCTAATGTAACCATGTGTAACACACCCATATATAGACAAAACAGCCTGGCTCCAGATCCAGTTATGAGAGCTTTATCACAGAGGAAACGTGTAAAAACAATTAGTACTGGCATCACCCAGTGCGGGGGCGGAAATTTCATTTCACTCTTGTGGGGAACAATAAACAGAAATATTTCCCAAGAGCAATTTCTGAGGAGACACAAAACATGCTGCCAAAAATGCTGTACTTGTATTAAATGAATATATCGGAAATCCTTATTAGCGTTATATGTTGACTACTTGATAACTGATTGGTATTAAAGATTAGTATGATCAAGTGTCTTAAATGCATTTTAAAGTCATATGTGGTACTGGACTAATCTCTGAGTCTGCTTCAGTAGCTTTAAAAGAATATAAAGCTCAAAATAGGTACAGTTCTAAAGGCTGAAGTAATAGTTTGATAAAAAAAAATAAACCAAATAAATCAACTAAAATATGCCTTTGATATTACTGGGACTTTACTTATTACTTGGCATTTTGAAAAACGGTCCTCTGAAAAATGAATTTGTATCCCTTTTGTTTTTCTCTGTCATTTTGACTGGCTGACAAAACACACACAGACACACACACACACACACACACACACACATACAATTTACCCAAGAAGTAACAAAGTGAATATTTGTATGGGGTTAGATCACTGTCTTTAATACGCAAGCACAAAAACACTCATTCTGCTCAATCTACTGAGTGGTTGAAATATATAAACTTGTTTGACACATACGTTGTTTTAAATGAAGATTTGCAGACTAGTGTAGCCTGGACATTTACAGGAGGTCAGCTAACACTGAGCTGCAATAACTCCAGTCAGTGTAATGTTTGTGGAGGATGAGGTGAGCAGGCAGTGGACCAAACCACTATGTGGTAGGGGAGCAAAATATTTCGAAACTTGAAAAACGCATTGCTTTACATTTATAATTTGCGCACATGCTTTAAGTGCATATTATTGTTGATATTTGAATTACCTAGTAAGGTTTACAATGATATATTGGGACGGACAACCCTCCAGAAGGGGGGGACATATCACCCCGTCCCCCTGGGATTTCCACCTATGACCCAGTGAAACGAATCCCATCTGAACACAGCTTTAAAGATAATTTAACATTTGGCATTTAACATATGAAACGTTCTATGAAAAAATGTAAATAGTGAAGTTAATATCCACGTATACATTTATTTCTAAATCAAATGCATATTTAATAAGGAGTTTTTACTTCAATCGATTAATTTGACTTCAGATTAAACCTTCCTAAATTAGTGTTTAAAAGAAGCAGCCAAAGAGTGCTCAGTGTATCGTGAACTTTCAGAAAAGCCCCTTTCATAAGAATGGTTGAGAAGCTTCATCAGGAACACTGCTAAGAATTTAAAATCTAAGCTAGTTTTCATTTATTTAACATTTTCCTTGGTCAACGCATAAATAATGTATCCATTGTTATCCTAAAATTGTACCCTTTGTTTAATCCTAACTTCAGAGTTCTTCCAGAGAGAAGAATTTGAACGTTAACAGCTACAAATCAAGACAAACGCCAGTTAACCATGAACCAGTGAGGAATTTCTAAATAACTCAAGTATGTCCAAGCACCAAACACACACACACACACACACACGCACACGCACACACATACACACACACAACATCCAGTCATCGGAACTAAAAGCCTGGAGTTTCCCATTAAAGCAAAGAACAAGGCATTTATGATGCTCGTTTCCTGTACTGGTTTCAGGATCTAGCCACAGGGTAATCCCCTACATGGTTTGAAGGAATAATTATCCTGAAAATGCTCATGTGGCTCACAATGAATGAAGCTCAAGTGGACCTGTTACCACAATGCAAACTGATCCAGTTTCATCCATTTTAAGCCATGTTAGCTATTATTCCTTCATTCTGTGTGGAAGATTACTCTGCAGCTCTTGCTAACTGGCCCCTATCAGCTTTCGTTCATTTTTAGCATCGTTTTCATGCACAAATCTTTTCTTTAAGACTGGTGTCTGAAGCAATACTACCATCTTCTCATCCTCCCACATGGACCAAAACAAGAGGAGGGCTCAACCCCAAACTGAACTTTGGCCTCCAAGGGACCACAGTCTCTCTCTCTCTCACACACACACTCACACACACACACACAGTGTGCTGTGACCTTGCACAGTGACCCCTTTCTCCCCTCCCTAAAGCATCTGAGTCAGCACCGAGGAGAAGCGAACAATCATCAGATTAGGAAAGTGGATGGAGGGGGAGGAAGGGTTAACTCTGAAAACTGGCAAAGCGCATTGAAACTGAGGAAATGTATGCAGAGCAAACAGACAGCTTCTGTGCATATGTGATAGTAATTAAGGTTATTTACTTTAGGTTATATATTTGAATTAGTTAAAATTGAATTCTCTATTCTGATTAATGAGAAGGTGTTGATTACTATTAATAAAATACACACATTCTAATATGTTTCTGTAGTACCAGACATGTCACAGCAACTTGCATGGAAGATATTCCACGTAAACTAAGTCAATGAAAAATGTTTAATCGTTGATACGGTGAAGTTTAAGCAGTGCAGGACTTTGTATTGTTTGGCAAGTTTCTGTATGCGACAGCCTTTGGGACAGTGGTCTCTAATTGTTTATAGCTGCTATAATTAAAGGTATAACAGGACCTAACTTGTTTCTCATACATTTCATAACATTAAATACAACTTTAAATGGTCAAAAATGATGATGATGTTGATTAGTACATTAAATACAAATTGCAATCACAATAAAAATGTCATGAGTCATGCTTTTTATGGTTTTAATTCTTTCCATGATTATCGTTGACAAAGCGATTCAAATTCGTATCAAATAATGATTACTAATTAATGAACAGCTGCAATAACTGACATTTATTCCACCAGGGACAGATTATTTAATGACATGGTGTAAATTTATGTCCATTTATGTTCATGTATGTGGATTTGTGCTATTTGCACAGGACACGTTTTCTTGAAACACAGACAAGTGAAACATTAAAGGTAAAGACTAACATAAAGTGTTATGGAGGGATGATCAGAATACTCATGCTATTTCGTCCGTATGGAAACACTCCACAAAATGCTAGGGATATAAATATATAGATATTTAAAAGGATTTGTCAAGAGTAGCAACGCTTCTGAATGTTTTAGGTAAATTACTGATATCTTAGCTCGGATGAAACCTACATATGATGGGAATTAATGATCAAGCGCAACAAGACCTACAACAAGTTGCTATAAAGGCTAAAGTGATCACTTTACATTAAAGATATTGGGTGCACATAGTATACATAGAACTTTTGATGTGACAACATCGAGTGCGTCCTTTTGCTGTGATTCATGGGATCACTAATCCATAGACAATTGGTTATAATTCCTAAAGACATCCACTAGACACTTTAACAGATGTGTGTCTGGAAATCTTTTCCCTGCCGGAAAAGTCAGCATCTTGAATTATCATATGATTGTATAAGTGAGATCGGCGTAAACAGCTTTTCTTTCCACAGCAGAATGAAGCATTGTGAAATTCCTGACTGTAGTACTTGTGCATACAATACAGATATGGAGGATAAAGAGATCATGCTAAAAAATGCTGGAGGATTTCTTAAGGATCATATTAGTTTAGGAAGTGTCAGTGGACTTTTGGGACTTTGGTGAGAAATTCCACAATGACACTTCCAGAAGATGTAAAGAATGAACATGCAAATACTTTGACAATCCAAATAAATACATTATGTGACGTGGTTTTTGACACGCATCAGACATGTCACACTCAGGAATTACACTTCCGCTTTTTCTAGCATTTCGGTCCACACCGGTTGTGTCAGTGGCATGTTAAGGGTGTGTCAAACTCTAGCCTGCATGTCACCTCTCTTTGTTTCATGCATGTCAAGCATAACCTCAGTAGACATCCACTAAAAAATGTATTACACCAAATGACCCTTTCTTTTTTGTAATTAAATCTCAGTCCTTCTGTCTCTGCATTAGCATTGTATAAAAAGGTTTCCCGTTCTCCTCAGTGCTCACTCGCTGGTGTAGTGTTGCCCTGGAGACAATGCAGAGGGATCTCGTGGCTCAACAGTAGAGAGTACCTCAATGTGGAAGTAGCTAGTAAATCTGATCCTCACCATCATTAAGAGATTCAACTGAAATAATTTAAGCCAGTTAATTACATTTATTTCAAGCTAAATGTATGGTAAATGCAGCATACGCTTGCATGGAATGTGGAACATACTGGACCTAACTAGGAAGCTCGCGTTTGAACACACACAGTGCGATCTGACGGAGTGAAGAGGTGTGATGCGTCTGGTGTGAATTTAAACTGGTCATTTAAACGAAAGCTTAGCCAATCCAAACAACACTGGTTTGAGTGAATGTTTTCAAAAGACGTAGCACTGCAAGTTAGCCAAGTATTTATATCAGTGGTAGCAAAAGACACTCCTAATATCATTATTAATGAAACAAAATGCAAGAAGAAACATTCGTGTTTTATGTCATATTGCTTTGAAATAGTAGTTTGATTCTTGTCAACCAGTTACTCTCAGTCCAACTACACATTTCTGAAGCAAAATGTAAGTGTGTAACATTAACTCAGGTTCCTCACAGAGCCATGATATATATATATATAAAATAGACATACAACATAGACATAAATATACATTTTAAAACTCTGTTTTCGCATTGACAGAAAAAAAAACATATGTTTTTAAGACAGTAGCAGTTTTGCATGTGTTGTGAATGTGTTAGGATTATGTTTATGATGGCTGGTGACCTTGTGGTCTGTAATTTCTTATTTAGTGATGTCTTTAGTGATGATTATTATATCCGTGTGTGGCTGCACAAGTGTTCTTCCTTGTGGCGACAGTTACAAAAACTACAGCTTTTATTTAAATAGAAAGAAAAACTAATAGGAGAAAAAGTGTCTGTTTGGTTATTGAGATTAGGGTTATCGTTAGACTTATGTGTACAAAGGTGAAAGGTGGAATGGAAAGTCCTCACAAGGATAGTACGAAGTGTGTGTGTGTGTGTGTGTGTGTGTGTGTGGATGGTCTAGTGTTTGGGTAGTGTAAAGAACGATGGTCTCTGCCTGACCTTCCTGAGTGCCTCCTGTTATTTTCCACAGAGGTCAGCAGCTTAGAATTCACAACATGCAACACCCTTTCACTTTTCCTCCTTTTGCTTTTACCGCCTGTGTGGGTGGCCAGCACTGCTCCTATGAACTCTTTCTCTCTGTTTCCATTCCTTTCTTTTTCTCTCGGTCTCACTCTCAGCCTTTACTTGTGTTTCTCTCTAAGGACATGTAGTGCTACTACACCATGTTAACAAGAGGAGTTCTTCGAAACCGTTCACCCACAGGATATCCTTTTACACACCATACATTTTTTTCTGGGCTCTCCTGCACATGAACCCAGACACACACTCAAACACTCATATATACCGTATATACAGAGTGAAAGAAGTGTATAGAAAAGCTACTATTATCAATGCTGTGATGTATGGCTTTCATAGAAGTGGGAAGGAATGAAATACATGCAGTCTGATTATAGAACTTGACTGCATGGCTCACTGTAAGGTACTTTTTTAAGTTTAATTACAGTTTTTTTTTTTTTTTAATCACCATTACGGGGTGAAAAATAATAATGAAGTTAACCCCAGAAGACTATAAGTCATAAAAGATGGCATATTCAAATTTTTCAATCAAAATATAACAGTTTCCTGCCAAAGGTCTACATTTTAGGTGCCAACTGCTTAGCAGCAATGTCTGAGAGTGTGGAGACAGACAAGCATTGCTGGCTCAGTTTATCAGGTCTCTAAATGCTTCAAAAAAAAAAGTGATATTGATCGGAAAATAATCCAAAAACCTGTGGAGATATCACCATTTCACAGCTCAACGGCTAATCTGCAGAAACATGTACACGTACGCCATTAGCTAGCTGAGTGAGCTATACTAGCTAACCAGATCATTTGATGTTTCACAGTCTGAAAGCTCTGTATTAAATTTAACGTCACTTCGATGCTCTGTTGTGTGTGATTGCCTGAACTTGCCTGCGTTAAATATATCTACAGCCCCCTCCAAAAGTAATGGAACAGCAAGGCCAGTTCAATTGTTTTTGCTGTGTACAGACATTTGCGTGTGAGATCAAAAGATGAATCTGATTTTGTGTCAAACCACCCAGTGAGCTAAAGTATTGGAACATGACAAGCGACAGGTGTTTCTTGTGACACAGGTGTGTCATATAAGATTGATTGTTTAATCATTAAGTAGCTCTCAGTTTAAGCTTTAGTTTTAACCTGTGAAGACTGCATTTGTAGTTAAGAAGGGTAGACCATCATGAAGACCAGTGAGCTGTCTATGGGGAAAATCCATCAGAGGTATTTCAAAAACATAGGGCATAGCCAGTACCACAATTTGGAATGTCCTGAAAAAGAAGGAAACCACTGGTGTAACAGGCCTCGAACCGGTCATCCAAGGAAAACAACAACAAAATGGTGAGAGGTGTAAAGAAAAACCCCAAAACAACAGTCCATAGAATCATGAGCAACCTCCAAAGGGCAGGGTGAAAATATCACAGTCCACTTAGAGTACAACAATATAGAGGCTATACTGTAAGATGCAAACCATTCATCAGTAGTAAAAATCAGAAAGACAGATTGGAATTTGCAAAAGATACAATGATGAGCCATACCACTGGAACAAAGCTTTATGGCCTGATGAAACAAAGATGAACCTCTACCAAAGTGATGGAATGACCAAAGTATGGAGACAGATGAGAGCTGCTCATGTTCCTAAACATACAAGCTCATCTATGAAGCAGGCTGGAGGTTGTGTCATGGCCTGGGCTTGCAAAGCTGATTTTGGACGGGCTAAGTCAATCAACAGATATCATCGCAGTTGAACATGCATTTAACCTCCTGAAGAGAAGGCTGAAGGGAGAAACCCTGCAAAACAGACAACAAGTAAAAGATGCTGTGGTAAAAGTCTGGAAAGGCATAACCAATTAAGAAACAAGAAATCTGGTGAAGTCTTTGGGTTGTAGGCTTGATGCATTTATTGTGAGCAAGGGATATGTGACCAAATATTAAGTATTTTTTTTACTTTAATTTAGTTGAAAACATTCTGTTCCAATACTTTAGCCCAATTGAAAAACTGGGTGATTTGATACAAAATGTGTCATGTTCTATGTTGTTTAACATAACTACATGTAAATACTAGGGAATAAAAGCTGAAACTCAGATCTCTCTTCTCACATTCATCTTTTGATCTCACGCACAAATGTCTTTTTAAAAGAAATTTATTAGCCTTGCCGTTCCAATACTTTTGGAGGGGTGGTCAATGTTACTACAGTCTATAAGTAACGCTCAGGATAATGTGTAAGTGGCCTCGTTGCTAGACAGCTACGTATATAGCTACATGTACGAATGTACATCAGCTATCTAGCTAGCTAACAAACCTAGCAAACGACTGAAACCAGAATAGCATTAGTAACAGCAAGTTAGCTAGCCAGCTAACATTTCCTTTTTTAATATATTGTTGATAATAGAGGTGGTGTTCACTTCAGAATAGCACACTTGGTTTGCTAAGATAATTGTTCAAAAACGCTTTGCTCAAATGTAGAACATTTTTGGATTAATATACATGTAAAAAGATTGATAGACATGTAAAATCATGCAGGTTTTTTATTTAATATTTATTAACTTATTTGCTCTTACTTTTGGAATTTTCTTGAAAATCTTTTATACTTTTACCTTTACTAAGTGAATTATTACCCCATTTGCAGTACATTTACTCAAGTCAGTGATTAGAGCAGAGTAATTCAAATATACAGGTCATGTGTGTATTCGACACAGAGTACGAGGCGCTGGTGTAAACTGACTGAGTCGTAAAGCTGTCTTACTTCTCACTACATGTACTATATAAGAGGTGTTTTTAAACTTGAATACCATACATATACTTCATATCCTGCCATAGTTTAGTATTCAGTACATACGTGTGACCTTGTCATTTTTTGTAAATGTCATTTAAAATTGTCAATTTTGTAAATAAATCTGAAATAGCTTTTATATATATAGCGTCTTATAATTTACTTATAACAATGAAGTGTATATATAAATATAAAATATTTTTATACATATGTTGTGTATTATTGCTAATAAATATTACAGTTGTTTTATAATGGGTCACACAGGTCATTATTAGTTATAAACTTTGTGCAGTACACAATACGTCATCAAAATGAATAGTGACACTGCTGTACATTATTAGAGATTTAGAGATGTGAAAAAGTATTGAGACTTTATGGCTACATTCACACTGCAAGCCTCATTGCTCAATTATGATTTTTTGCTCAGATCGGATTTGCCCAGTGACGGTTCACATTCATGATTACATGTGACCTGTATCTGACTTTAATGAGAATGCGCCTGTCCTCTGAAACAGCACAGGAGCGCACTGTGATTTTGCACGATTACTGTGTCACCAAACAACAAAAACATATTTGTGAGACGACTCATGGAATTAATACCGATGAAATGGACATGCTAGTAGCTAATGTATGCATAGCATTGTGCTCTGGAAGACGGTAAACAGCTCATCAGCTGTAATTCTCCTCCAGTATTGTTTTGCTGCGCTGCCAGTGTTCTGACTATTTGTGCTAGTTTGTCAAAAATAATAAATGCTGCCAATAGTGGAGAATAAACTTGATTTTAGCAACAGCCCTTAACCAAACCCTAACCTCAACCCTAACACTTAAAGCTTAAAATTAACCCTAAAACCTTAAATATGAACCTAAGATGCAACCGCTAAGTAGCATATCTCGATAAGTAGCACAAATCGGAACACTGTGCTGGCTGATGAAGACACGCTCGGCGCTCCGTGCATGCGTACAGGTAAAAAGCCGTATGCATTCCGATCTGAGCGTTCTCATTCAGGTCGCACAGAGCAAATCGGATAAGTATCGGATTTTGGACCACATATGAAAGTGACTCAAATCTGATTTGAAAAGATCAGATTTGCGCGTTCATACAGCCCTGAAAAGATCAGATCCATGTCACATTAAGGCAAAAAATCAGATCTGAGGCACTTCAGCATGGCAGTGTGAACACAGCCTATGCTTGAAAGTGAAAGTAGCAATAATGTGTCAAAATCTTACTCGAATATAAGTGGAAGCAAAACAATGTGCTCACATGAAAGAAAATATCTTACTGTTATTTAATGTACTATTTACCATATCAAAAAGTACAAAGGAAAAGGTTATAAAGTGATGAAATTAAGTTAGTATCACATTTTCATATGAAACTTTTATTATATCTAAGACCACAGTTTTCTTGAAAACTTCATTCAATCTCTGTAAGTTTGAGTAAGTGTTTAGTTTGCTACACAGTTAACCAGAAATAAAATATCATGCAATGGAGAAATATTTACCATTAGCTAGAATTACATTAGCTGCTAATTACATTAGATGTTACCTGGCAAAGAAAACAGGCTAACTTTGTTAAATATAGCCAGGAAACATTAGAAAATTTACCTCAAAAACCTTTTTCAAATTAGATGGCATTCATGATTCTAATAAGGGAAAATTCATATACGAATCTCTGTTACTACGTATAGTACAATGTAACATGCTACTGTGTAGCATGGGAAGGTCACAGGTGATGACAAATTGGCATGAAGCTTGAGAGTTTTATTCTACATTGATGAACTGGATTGGATTCTTTAAATTGAAATGTAAATAAAATGTGCAAAAGCCCTTTCTATTGAAGTATTGAATATAGTCATTTGATAAATGAGAGATGAAGAGACCTTTAGGATTTGTAAAGAGTACTCTGAAGGGTTTTTATTTTTTTTATGTAATCTGTGAAAGTATTCAATTTGAAGAACGCTCAAGTAAAGTATAAATAGCCAGAAATAATACTTAAGTATTTTCCACCCCTGGAGATTTATGAGCCAATATTATAGTTCTTAAAAATGAAAAGGTATTATAAGCACAGTTATAATGATTAATGATTATGGGCTTCACAGAAGGTGTTACTGGCCAAGTTTGAATGAGAGGAAGGAATTCGATACTTTTTCTCTGTGCTCTAGAATAGTGTGAGCTCAATAACCACGTTCCTTCCTCTGACTTCCTAACAATAAAACAACTGCAATGTCAGTAAGAAGTACTACTCACCATTTCAAGTACTTGTGATGTAAACTACTATTCAAATAACAAAGTCTCAAATCTGATTGGTCAGAAGATGTTGATCATTTTTTAACAGCAACACTGACAGGAGTGCTGGCTACGAGGCAACTCACAGGAATATATCAATGCACTCGTTATTTTGCATTACTGTTTCTAACAGGTCATTAACCGAGATTCGTCTGGCAGATGCTCTGCATAATCTAAGGCTAACAATGTGTGGAATAAAAAATGTTATTTAACAATGAAAAATTTACAATCCTCAATATTATGAACATTGCTGTTAGGAGATGTTAATTTAACGTTTATGGACTCTCGTGTCAGCACTTTGTTGTGGTTAGTAAGTTTCCTGCCGCGGTAGAATCTTCAGGACAGAGGATTTTGCACTTTCTTTCGGGATCATTATTTTTGTCTTATTAACTTCAAGAAAGAGGAAAAGAGGCTGGTGAGGGATAACTGTTTATAGCTGCTATAATGTAAGTGACAGGAATTTACAGTAGTTGGCAAATCGCTGTTGTATAAGAGGAATAAAACAGTTTCAATATGCTGTTATAGGAAAATAATCCACTTTGGGATGCTTTAATTTCTCCACTTCATATCAGGCTATATCAAAGTACACAAGTAATGACTATTTTTCTATAACGGCATTCCCTGCCACCTTTTATTCCTTACCAGTTATATCTGTTTACGTGTACAAACACATAAGTATACATTTCACACACATACATGCAAACATATATAGATGTGAATAGCTATTTATTTTGTCCACAGGGAAAGATATCCTCCTGCCCTTAATTAAAAAAAATTTCCTGCCCTGCTGAAATATCCAGCTTAGTCTGATGAGCTACCATCTGCCAAAACCCAAGCTGAGTTGGTCAAGCTGGCAGACCATCTTTGCCAAGTGGTGAATTATTTTCCACTATATTACTAAATATAAATTAAATTGTTTAACGAATGTGTGACATAATCTAATTACCACACTATTGTGTTATTTTCTTAACAAAAGAAATCTCATTTACAATCTTGAACTAGTAATAGTAATTCAGAAACTATTTCCTTTCGGCCAGCACTTACCCACAGGCAAAGATGGTCTACCAGTTTGACCACCTCGGTTTGTTTTGGCAGCTGGTAGCTCGTCAGGCTAAATTGAATGTTTAAAACTTAATCTCAACACATTTATAAACTGAATACATGGCAACGATTTCTAAAATCTCATTAGTAAAATGCTGTTTGCACATAATAGACATTTTAAATAAAAAAAAAGAGCATTGTTTTTTGTTCTTGGAAAGAACCAACCTAGGGTTAGGGTTAGGGTTAGGGTTAGTTAATAACCCTTGTTTATACTAAGAGTTTTTTTGTACAGGAAGGTGAGGGATTTGTCTAAAGTGTTATTCAGTTATAAATGAATATGTAATGAAATAAAACAAGGTGAATTAAAAAAGAAGATGTAAAGAAAAAGAGAAGAGAAGAAGAAGAAGAAGAAGAGAGATGTTGCCACCATTTTCCCCCCAAAATGATATTTTGTTAAGTTCAGTATAAAGTCAGGTATACAGTCATAAATCACAAATTGCAGTGTCACTGACTAGCTAATGTTACCATCCAACAGCTGGAAAAAAGACATTGTAGTGTAAACTACATACCACTTAAACTTACATAAAAATCACACAGAATATATTCAGTTGAGGCAATGCTGGGCAAGCTAATATTAAATTGCAGTTAGCTAAAGCTAATTAGCTACACTTTGAGCTAGGGTGACTTTGAACTAAAGCAATTATCACTGGAAATCACACCCGATAGTTACTCACAGGAAGCTGCCTGACAATTTAGCAATTTATTCTTGTAAACAATTTGGTCTTATTAGCCCCTTATTAGCTTATTAGCAGCCCAGCTCAGTTTTTTTTTTTTTTATTTGTTTGTTTACTACCAATAACAGTAATTCGTCTTCAGTAGCGTGTTGCCAACCAAGAGACTGTGTTGTTAGATTTGGTGACATTTTAGACATCTTTAGTGGTTTTATTAAAAAAAAAAAAAAAAAGCTTAGCAAAATACCTAGCAGCTTTTCTGAGACCGACTATTCTGGACTTGATATTGTGGTCCAGCTCGCAGCTGCTGGTTATAAAACGTTTGGGAACACCAGTGTGTAAAGCCTTTCTGAGTTGTACTTGCACAAGCCAATTCAAATCAATTCAATTTTATTTGTATAGTGTTTTTCTTGGTGAAATTAGCATGTCGTGTATATTTTGTGTAGTCCTGAAGGACTGCTGTTTTCTATGCTTGATGCATCCAGATGTACAGTGTCACAAAACAGCTTTATAGAAATATAAAAATTCCAGTTATATATTTGAAACATATGAATTTAGAAATATGTCCCCTTATGAGCAAGCCTGTGGTGACAGTGGCAAGGAAAAACTCCCTGCAACAGCATGAGGAAGAAACCTGGAGAGGAACCAGACTCAAAAGGGAACCTCATTTGGGTGACACTGGATAGTGCAATTACAAATAACTCGCTTCTATAACTGGGTGTCCTATGATCTAAAATACAATTGCGTAGCAGGGAAATTCATTATATTTTTAACATGAAGTCTATTTTGTTGAAGTTATCAACTGTTCACTGATGGTGAACAGGTTTTGAGTGCAAGATTGTTCGTGTAGCAGTTGAAGCCTTCAAGTTATCATGGCTATTGTAGGCCTAAGCCATTGCAGCAGCTGTTTGCATTAACCGTAATACAAAGCCATCTTCACAGTTTTTAAGTGTAAATTTTTAATCATATGTTTCCGAAAACTAATCACTGATCACCAGTGTTGTCCTATTTGCATGAATAAGCAGACTTCTAGTGACCTTTCGAGTATGCATTAGCTACTTTCCTCTGAAAACAGTTGGCAACACTTCTTCAGTAACCACTTTATCCTGGTCAGGGTTGTAGAGGATCCAGAGCTTGTCCACAAAACACTGGGCATGAGGTACAAATACACTGTGGATGGAATGCCAGTTCATGGCAGTGTACCGTGTTCACAGACATTCAATTTAGCACAGCTAATCCACCTACCGGCATGGTTTTGGCGGTTGGGATGAACCCTACATGCATATGGGGTGAACACATGAAATGGCACACGGTCAGTAAAACAAGCTGACAGTGAACCCTGAAGCTGTGCTCCTCAGTAGCTATAAATCATGGATGGAATAACTGGTTTAAATATATTTTGTGTACATTGAGAAAAACTATAGGGCTTATCAATGCAACTCCACTAACTGATGTAAAATTAGCAACACTACCTCTATGCTAAATGAAGACAGAAATAGTTCGTGTAGCTGACTAATAGCTTTGTTACCCCAGTGTTCATATGTAGCTAGGATAAATGCTGGCACACATAAACAACTTTCTCTAACTTCAACTTTCTCTATTTCAACACTGACCGTTTCAGAAATGAGAAGCTGATCCTCAGAAATCTCACCTCAACTATTTACTTTCTTACTGGTTTAACAGGAGAAGGGGTGGGGTGTGTCGGGTTGGGGACATTTTTAAAGTGCATATGCATAGAATTTGCATTTCATCTTGAGATTAAAAGTGTAGGTACTTCTATTTTGTTCTCTATTGTCTAAATAACATTTCCTAATGGAAGAAATTTACATGAAGAAATTCATTATAGAAATATAAACCATTGACCTTTAAATCAAGTTTGTAACCATTTTTAACTTTCCATGTCGGGTTGTGCAAATGTTTTCACAATCATGAGACTATGTTGTGTCATGTCATGTGTTATTTCAATATAGACATTTTTGGTAATGTGTAAAGTAGCTTAACAGATTTAATGAATGATACAATAATTGGTAACTATCAGTATATAAATTGTACATTATATACTGTACATAAACATTCTTTTGACAATTAGGACAAGCTGACCATTTGGACATCTATCCTCAGTCATAGAGTGCAACCAATATCCCTTTCTTTTTTTTTTAGTTTATTACTTTGTTGGTTTATGGATCATTATCCTCATTTTCGAATATATGTAAGTGATCTGCCCCTATATGCCCAAACAAAAGTAGTTATTCATATAATCAGACATAATTGAATATCATAGTTAAGTTATCTATAGATTTAAACACTTCTATGCATGAACTTTAATTGCATATACTGCAATGACCCCAAAGCCCTCAACACAAATACACGTTCACATGGCATTGAGTTTGTAATGACAACAACACAGATCCAAATCTAACACGTTCATTATGTCTAACTTTAGAAGCTCTGATTGCCTAAGAATAAAGTGAAAGGCTGTTCTTAGAAAAAGCTTTCTGATGCTAGTCTCAACTTCCATCTCATACACACATACACACACTGAGTTAGACTTCAACCGAGGCTCTCACTCAGGACTTTAAATTTTCACTCACCTTCCTCCTCATTTTCTCCCGAACAAAGTTGCCTCTTCGTGCTCCCTATTTTCCTCTGCACTTTTTGGGCACACCCACAGGCACATATGTTTAGCTCCACACCTTCTCATTGTTTCTTCTGCGCCCTGCTTTTTTTTTATTCTTCTTATTATTAGTAATACTTTCTGAGTTGAGTTTGTCAGCCTAATCCCGTTTCTGCACTCAGTCATTCAGCCACCTCCTCACAGAATCAGCCATGAGAGAGAACAAAAGAAGGAGAAGGAGAAAAAAGAGAGAGGAGTGTATGAGGAGAGAAACAGCCTGCCACTTTTCCACACACACACATACACATACTCTCTCTCTCTCTCTGTGTGCAGAACTCCCTCTACTTTCACCCTTTCTCACTCCCCTCCTCTCTCTCTCTCTCTCTCTCTCTCTCTCTCTCTCTTTCTCTCTCTCTCTTCCTGCCCTCCCCTTAGCCAGTCAGCCTGCTCTGTCCAAAGTCTAACTAGCTTGTGTTGTATTGTGTGTATGTGTGTGTGCATGAAGAAAAACAATCAAATACATGAGTGTTCAGACAAGTTACGTACGCGCGTGTGTGTGTGTGTGTGTGTGTGTGTGTGTGTGTGTGTGTGTGTGTGTGTGTGTTTAAAGGTATGTGGTCTTGAGCTGCTCTCTTTGTTTTAACTGGGTTTGAGCCCCTAGTGTACAGTCCATGTGAATTTCAGGACTCAAAGCCTATAACAGACAGGAAGTGTTTGTGAGAATTATTATTTTTCTTTTCTTATCAGTCATTTTTTCTTATGCGCAAACTTTGAAAAATGTATGATTTGAATTCTCTCTCTCTCGCTCTCTCTCTGTCTCTCTCTGCAATTTAGCAAATTAATATGCCTTTTCCCAAGATCACAAACCCCTGACAGCTGTGTCATCCTCATCCACAGAGAGAGATTATTTTGGTTATGAATAAAGCTCATAATCTTCTCCCATACCTAATGCATCCCACACATAATCTCCTCACATGCCCTCACATATATCACACAAGTTCACATTTTAAAATTCAAAGAATGCTTGGAATTCATCAGCTCTCTTCATCAGCCTGTCAGCTGTGTGTAACGAATTTGAGAAATTCGGCAAGGGAGGAATGGGATTTTTAGAAAAGCGTGTGCAAGAGCACTCTAAAGTGTGGTACTACCAAATTACGTCTGTCAACGGCAAAGATTCGCAGAATATCTGCTTATTTCCATGGTGCAAAAAATAGCACAACATAATTATAAATGTATTGCATCATAGTTGCTCAATGGTTCCTGATAGTGCACCTAAATCAACAAGAGATATTTTATTACATCTGCCTGAATTGCTTAGTAGAAAGCGATCTCTCAGAGATTTGGATGGCAAGATTCATTTAAGTACGGGCACGCCCTTTCTGTTTATCCGTCACTCCTTATCTGATCAGCAGAAAGATTTGGCAGTCGATACAGGCAGTGAAGACATTTATGGTTTGAACTGCTTAGACTTATGAACCACCCAGAAATTGTCTCATTTCCTATTAGCATGTATTGTTCACTGAAATTTGCTTTTGCTATTTAGACTCATATCTGACTTTTACAACTGATCGTTCATTAATTATATCTTGAGCTGTTACTTAAAAATGTCTGCCTGTCCTGATTGTACATTTAAAGTGGCCGGGTCACCTTTCCCAGAATCCTCTGTACCAAACAACGAGTTGCCCTTTTCAATGCTAGCGATGTTCCAAAAACAATCTACAACAATCCTGTGACATCCTAGGCCATAGATCTTAAACTATAATGTGAAATTGAAGATATTTTTTCAATGTATCTATATTTTAAATTCTTTCAACCGATCCATTCTGTTTTCTTTTGTTTATTCCATTGTAATGGACCCGAACCGGCCTCAGCCGGCAGCCGCCATGACAGAAAGAAAAGATAAGGTTTATTTTGTTCAAATTTTCCTCATATGACTTGGGTGAAGAAAATATTAACAGACGGGATCACTAACGGTGAATTTGCGAAGGTTTTGTTTCACAGAGAGCTAGCAAGTAGCAGTCACATGCTATCAAAACAAAAACAACGAATTGGATTCTGGGAAGGGTGACACATCATCTTTAAGAATAAACATACTTGCCTACTTGCTTGCTGTGAGTTCAGATCCCAGAACTGCCAAAGAGCCACTGATGCACCCTTAACCTTCAGCTCTATGCTTAAATTGTATTCTGCCTCACTTATAAGCTGATTTTGATTAAAGTGTCTGCAAAATGAGTAACTGAAAATGGATTGTGCAGACACTCAGTCTGTGTTTGGCAGTGAGCTTCACAACACAAAAAGCCCCCTTTCTCATATATAGACACATCCGTTTGGTAAAAAAAAAAAAAAAAAAAAAATATA
>JAQQZR010000017.1:8103600-8118071 GCA_030068235.1 Notoglanidium macrostoma
AGTTATACTGGTGCTGAAAAAAATGGTTTCCAATAGATTGGCTTCAAATAGTTTTTCTCATAAATAACTATTGTCCTGGTCTGGGTGAAAATCGTTGCATATTTCAAAAATACACTTCCAAAAACACAATCGGCTCATTTCCATGATGTCCAATTGTGAGCAATTTATCAGAGTTTTGGAAGTGGTGAAAAAAAAAGGCAGTACAATACAGTGACAGTTTGTTCTTGCTTAATCTCTGTCAAACAAAAAAAAGATTATCTTGTTTTTCTGTAAAAATTGAAATGTAGTTTAATGTATTCTATAATTATTTTTTTTCTGATACTGTAGCTACTTGGAATTTAATACTTCTTGAAAACTCGTAGGCAGTTACGAAAATACGCATGTTACTGTGACCTTCATTACCCATTACCTTCAAGCCTGATTGTGTTGTGTTTGAATAGAAGAGAAGTTATGCTTATTTAATTGAGTTTAAGTCTGGGAAGTGTACTCATATGGTACAAAAATCACATTTATTAATATGTTTTTAAAAATAGGTAAAATGATTTATTACAGATCTTATTCAAACAGTATAGTGGTAGAGGTGGGCGTGGTTAAATTACGTTGATGCATTGAGTAAATGTCTGAGACATGGATATGCAACAAACATTAATATTCATTGTACAGAAGTTACATGTGAATGTTGGGAAATTTTCATTTAATTGATTTTTCAAATTAAATTTTTCCTTCTTTCCTGTAAGAATGGGCTATTTTATGTAACAGTTAAATGAGAACATTTTGTTTGTGTGTGCGTGCGTGTGTGCGTGTGTGTGTGTGTTATCTGAATCTTCTCTGATGCATGTCCTAGAAATCCCTCAGTCTAATACCTTCAGCAACATCAACACATAGATAGAAGGGAGCTCTGCACATAATCTCCTCTTTTTTTCCTGACCCAGATTCACGCGCGCACACACACACACACACACACATGGTCATGCACAAGGTTTTATGCTAAAAGCATATGACCCATTGGTGCTAAATTCTGAATGTCAAAACTGTATAACATTTTCCATTGATTGCATTCATTGATTGCTTTTGTTATTTTTTTATATTAAAACCAATGGATCTCTCAAACAGAAGCACACTCTGCTATACAACTCATGCATATATCTGCACCATATAGTCACCTCTATCTTTATATCACATATGCTACAGGCGGTCAGCATGGCTTCAGGCACTCAGTGTGCCCATGCTGGGCACAGCTGTCTCCAGAGGCTGAAAGAGAGAAAGACCAAGTTCTGCAAATAGCTCTACTAATCCAGGAAGCAGACAGAACGTTCTTTTGCTTTACACTGAAGTGGCTTTGCTGCTTTGGAATAATGATCAACACCCTGGAATGACACAGTGAGGTCTAATGCAGAATATTCTGCCAACACTGGGAAAGGAACATCATTTTCCTTCTATGTGTTTAATCTATGAACAGTCCAAACATAGACAGTCATCAGATGGATTTGTGGGTCCTTTGGCTTCTTGTGCACGTGCGTGCTATATTCTATAAGCAGCTAGAAGCTAACAGTTATATTGTTGATTCTATATTGGTATCAGTGTTGATTTTGACAAGAATTAAAAATTTAGTCTTAGTTAACTGTAAAAATTTTGTCTTATTTTACTGAAAATTGTAGTTATGTTTTAGTCACATTTTAGTCTTTTTGTTTTAGTCAAGATTTAGTCAGTGGAATTCAGTTTTAATTTTAGTCAAATTTTAGTTCATGTTGTAGCCATAATTTTCTCAGACAGTTTCATGATACTTGTAAAATGTGCCCTGTAGCCTTAAGATGGGAGGGCTCTTGCAAGAAGTTTTTTGTTTTGTTTTGTTTTTGGGTTTTTTTCTTTTTTTCGTTTTTTTTTGAGACACAACTGGTGTTGTTTGTATGCAGACGTTATGTGGACTTAGCCACGACTGTCTTACTGTTTTGCTAGTTACTGACTGAAGACAGCATTGTCTACACTGTGATGGTGATGACCACTATTTTCAAATAAAGACGTTACTTTGTTCAGACTAATACCATGTGTGTGTCCTGACCCATATACTTGTTAGACTCCAGGACCATTGTGAAAGCTGTTACCAAGCCTAGAGAGCCGGATTCCTCGCTTCCCAACTACAGAGATTTTGCCGTAATTTTTGTTTGAATATTTTTTTCATTTACATTGTCATTACAATTTAGCCGTAAAGAAAAAGACAAAATTTCCAGCCCTGCATAATTCTTTCCCAGTGTATCGTTAATAGCCTGGTTATCCCAGCAAGGTTTCTTTTATAGCTATGTTAAAACATATTTATCACACTATCAAATTGTTACTTTTTCTTTTGTGTTGTTTAGGCTCACTAAATCGATAACTATGCAACAACATGTTTAAACTATTTACATTACTACCATTTTGATATAAAGATATGTCCATGTTCAACTATAGCGGAGTTTTCCCACATTAAGCACTGTATGTTGAAATCACATAGGTGATCTAGACTACATCTCCAGAACCCTCTGTATTGTAATCTCAGCCTTAGAGGTTTCACCTATAGAGGAACCACTGTCTTTTGTACACTTTTCTGTTCGTAAGCTTCAGGATCTCCAGTGCTACAACCTATTTATGCAGTTCCATGCACTGATTCGTAGTGGGAAAGCAAACATTGCTACATAATGAGTCACTGAACTGAAAAAGTACACAGAACACTGTTTCTATTTAAAAGCTTTACTTGAAGCAGTTAATGGTGAGTAAATAAGGAAATCTTGCATGTTTGCTGATGGGTTATGAGAAGATGTTTATGGTAGGCTGTCTGCTATGTCAGTCGAATTGCATATCATAATGTAGCAGATACTGTAGAAGCTCTCACTTCGTCCACTGTCCGCCACTACCATCTATCTTCTACACCAGGTTTCTTTTTTACCATGCACAAGCTGTGCTTCTGTAGCAGATCCTCTACTGCAGCTTATCCAATCACTTGCATGTAAATTATACAGCTGAAGGCAGCTCACTGGACCAGAGACTAGATACAGGGCTATAGACATTAGCTCGGAAAGTTGAGAGTTTTCACGTACTTATATGTGAAAACATACTTTTCACATATTTTATTTAAAAAAAAAAATTTAAGGTTTTACAAAAAAAGAACAAAGAAGTGTTTCATCCTGGGTAAAATTCAGAACAGAACCGTGGCACTAATCCAAAGTGATATTGTGAAAGAAAGTCTTGCTTTGCTCCTTGACTGCCAGATGTGCTACTCGGCATTCGGAAAGGATTAAGAGCAGCTGAGGAAAATTGCGGAATATCACAACTTGATGATCATCTCCACTCCTACTGCTGTGTTCTCTCTAAGTTTTTTTTTCCCTTTGTCGTTACTGCTGCCAAGACATCCTTCTACAAGAGAAAGCTAAAATCATCTTCCTCTGAAGCACACTCAATAATGTTTTTTTTCTTCATGTCTTAAGCCTCCCCCTCATCCTCCTCCCTATCTGCTGATGGCTTTGCCATCATCTTTGAGGAGAAAATTAACACAATCCACCAAGCTTTCCTTCCTAATTCTATTAATACTGTTCATTCTCTTTCTCTCTTTCCAATTTTATTAATATGCCTTTCTCTTCTTTCTAGAGGATCTGCAATTTCTCATCCACTCCTTGTCTACTGGATCACATCCCATCTGGAAAAGCCTGCACTACAGACATTGGACATTAACAGCTACCAATCAACCATTTCATTCCATTCCCTTCAAAACTTCTCTTCTATCAACTGTTTCTCTCATCAAGAATGATCCCCTGAAATGACTCCAACCACTCCAGAGTCTGTGTGTTTGTTACTGAGAAGCATCTCACCACTAGATCAGCCAAACTGTGATTGATCCTTCTTGACCTCTCAGTAACCTTTGGCTTGGTCAATCACAAGACTCGCTGTTCCTCCAGACAAGCCTTTAAATTAGCATTCCAGGTTGGAACTGGTTTGCTTGCTAAGTGGAAGGACGGTCATATCAGGTGACATCCACATCTGCTCTTGACTGGGCTCTATAATTAGAAGGACTATACAATGCTATTTTTTTTTATCGTCCATACCCACTGTCTCCTCGAAGCAATATTGTCACACGGATTTTCGTACCACTGTTGTGCTGATGACATATAACTCATTCTCTCTTTGCTTCTGCATGAATCTCATGAATGTCTGGCGGCATCTCAGCATGGATGACAGCTCATCAGCTGAAACGAAATCCCTGTCTATGATCACACCATCTGTCACCACACAAACCTTTGGTGTAATTCTGGACAACCAGCTATCATTCTCTGCTTTGTGTTGCAAACTTGTCACAGTCATGGAGGTTTCTCGTCCACAACATCAGGATGATCCAGGCTTTTCAAGCCCACAGAGTGCCTTGTCATCTGAAGACTGAATAACTACTTGCCCCTGGCACGGCTTCCTCTGTGTGCCATTAGACTGTTAATTCAATTCTGCCAAGTTAACCCACATTATCCCTTTGCTGCATTCCTTCCGCTGGCTCCCTGTAGCAGTCTGCATCAGATTTAAAACAAAGATGATTACCTCAGAATCCTTCATGGCTCATGGAAGATTGTACTGAACTCTTAAATTGGTTGATGAATGAATTACATTCAGCATGAGAGCCATTCTATATTGCGACCATCATTGATGCAAGCACGTAGTTGCGTGTCACAGAATTGCTCAGGTTGGATAAAAAATTACTTTGTAAAGTGTAGTAAAGAATGTAGATTCAGGAAATTTGCTTTCCTTAATGTAAAATGGGCAGGTGAAATTTTTTTTTCTCGTCTACAGTACATCTGTGCCTCAGATTTCTGTTCTTGGCTGATATGTGTGGAACCTGATGTGGTCTTCTGCTGTAGTACCTCATCTGCATCAAAGTTCGACGTGCGTTCCGAGAAGCTTTTCTTCTCACCATAGTTGAAAAAAATGGTCATTTGAGTTGATATAGCCTACCTGTCATCTTGAAGCAATCTGACCGTTTCTAGTTTGCATTTATGGCATTTGGCAGATGCCCTTATCCCGAGCGACTTACATTCAGCTCATTGTTAAACAGAGGCAGTTTGGTGACAACTGTGGTTGTCAAGCAAATACAGATCACATCAACTGTTACATCTTTCATATTCTCAATGCATATTTTCATTCTCATGTCAGAGACTGCTACCTTAAGTTACATTCACAGGTTAAAAGAAATAGGCTTATTGAGAGTAGCAGCTGCTTGGTGGTGGTGGTGGAATTATGAACTCTCAACCTTCCCATCAGTAGTTCAACAGCTTAACCACTGAGCTACCCTCAACAAAAAGCTACTATGATCTCTATCATCAAAAAGGCCCTAGAACTGCCTCTCACTGGATGGTTTTTCCATTATATGTAAACTCAATAGAACGTTGTGTTTAAAAATAAACAGATTAGCAGTTTCGGAAATACTCAAACCAGCCCATTTGGCACTAACAACCACATCATTATCACGATCCCTGAGATCACATTTTTCCCCCCTTATTCTGATGTTTGATATGAACTTTAACTGAAGCTCTTGACCTGTACCCGCATGTGTTTATGCATGTCACTGCTGCCACGTGATTGGCTGATTGGATAATTGCATGAATGAGCAGGTGTATATGTTTTCCTATTATAGTGGACATCTTCAAAAATTAAAGTAACTTATCACCAATATTACCTTTATCATTTAAAATGATCTCGCTAATATATGGGAGGAAAGGTGACAAAAACAAAAACCTTTCCTTTTCTCCTCCTTTTCTTTTAATGTGTCTTCAGTTTCCCTGTCACTCCAAACAGGGGAAGTCTGAGCTCATTTCTTATTTTGTCTAGCAAGCTTGATATACTCTGCCCATTTTAGTGCCAACATTCCAGAATGTGGTTGTCAAGCAAATCCAAATCCAAAATTGTTGCTGTAGCTTTCGTATTCTCAAAGCATGTTTCAATTCAAAGAGACCAGTACCATAAGTTACATTCACAGGTTAAAAGAAACAGGCTGATCGAGAAATAGACTCCTGTATGGAACGGTCAAACTGAATAAGGATACCATCAGGTAGCTTGGAAATTCTTTACAGATCGTTGAATGTATCATAGAACTGTAAATGCCTAATGATTCAAAACCTACAGTATAAAGACATAATCCTTTTTTGTTTTGTTTTCATATTTTTCCATTTAATTTTTATAATATATCATGGTAACTGCGATTATTATGGTATGGTATAAGGTTATTACAGTTCAACCATTACTAATATTTAAAAAAAGGAGGATCGTGTCTTTTTTAGTTCATCGTCAGTTGCATCCTCCCGCTCTCTCTCTCTCTCTCATGTCACTCTGCTCTTTTTTCTCCCATTTTATATTTCTTTTGTTCATTTTCTGTCTTTCTGGACATTTTTCCTTTCCTCTCCTCTCCTCCTTTCTTTCTGTCGATCACTGGCTCTCTATTTCCTCACACGTTCTCTATTACTTTACCCCTCATACTTCTTTCCATTTCTCTCACCTTCCATTCCTTTTCTCCTATTTTTTATTTGCCGTTACCTTCCATTATTTTTATATAGCAGGTTTTATAAAATTACAGTTAAGTTAAAAATGGGGGAAAAAAAAACAATTTTCTCAAAAATATAAGAAGAATGGACAAATCTCACTGGGTCTTTTTTCATATGGACAAAGAAATACACACATAAAAGAGTCCAAGTTGAAGGTGTATATTTAGAAAAAACAAACAACTAATCTGAAAGGATTTTAGATTTTTAGAGTTATTTCATTTCCCAGAAAAAAAACACCTGGTTTATTTTTCATTACAGGTTTAGGGGGGGGGGGGGGGGGGGGGGTGTTTAAAAAATTAATTTAAAAATTTTAACTTTAAATATAATGTCCATGTACAGTCTGTGTTGGTGACAAGGACAGTGATTTCCATCACTACTTCATTAAAAAACAGACTTTTCACTATTCCATTGTCAATATACCACTAACATGTGAAGGCAGACATTTACTCTGTCAGTCTGACCCCTTCTCCTAAATTTATCCTGTTTCTCTCTTTGTGTGCATGTATGTACATGAGTATGATTAAGTATCGGTGTGTGACAAAGCAGAGGATACCTCAAACACAGGCACCCGACTGATACCTAGGGTCAAAGGTCATGAGAACAGCATGGAACAAAAGATCTCGTTCATGGAATATTGGAGAGAAAGAAAACGCTTGCTTTCTGTGTGCCTATGTTTGTGTTTTAGGAAACAAGAAGAAGCAATAATACTTTTGTGTAGTAACATGGACATGTGATTGTTCGCTTTGAAAAGTAAGTTGCCCTCAAGGTGATACAGCAAAACAAAAGCAAGAGCTTTTTTTCCTCTTAAAGGTAACACTAGCCAATCTCCCCTGAAGCACTCAACATTTCCTAAACAAAACCCATGGAGGAAAGGGAGTGTTTGCCGTCTTAGTGTGTTCATTCAAAGCTTGAATGAAGCTACTCTATACTATATTTATTGGCTGGGTTTTCAATGTAAACAGAGAGAAAGATGATGTCTTTCTGTGCAATGTACATTATGACAATAACTACATTCAGCTCCAGAATTATTAACACCCTTCACCTGTTTCAAAATGAACTACATGACTACAGTTAACATAAGGTGAAGAATCTACTAGTGAGAATAATTACACATAGCATCTCCTCCTTTTTTATATTCTTGGGTCAACTTCTCGTTTCAATTCAAACCTTTGATTAGGGCCAATATTTAGAGCCTGAGATAACCATTGAAAACGATGTTTGTTTGCTTCATTATATTGTTGATACATGTATAGCCAAGTTTGAACCTCTTGGCAGAGGCAACCAGGTATTTCACTAATTATCATGAACGCCTGCACCATCAGCCACAACACAGCACTCAAGGCAAGAGTTCTCGGTTTCCAGTAGAGTTGCAACACATTTAAGCCATTCCTGTAGGATTTAACTCAAGAATGTTCGGCTCATTATCTTGTTCAAGGATTCTTGCTCTATACATGGTCAAACCTGAACCACCTGGCTTTTTGGGTTTTGCACTCAAAGTGCTTCTTTCTTGCAAACCTTCTACATAGCTTGCTGGTTTATAATTGGTGTCTAATAGTTCATGTTGAAACTTGCCAACCACAGGTATCAAGTAAACCATACAATAAGGAAAGCAATCTTTGGATTCGTCTTTGCCTTACTATTGTTTTAAAAGTTGTTAACGTCCAGCATTTGGTAGATTGTACTTTGTTTAGGTGTATGTTATATGTATGTCATGTAATGGATAATTCGAATTAACTGTTGAATCTCCCTACCAGTCCTCTCAATCAATTTCCAAGTCTTATTTAATCACACACACACCCTTGCAAGGACCCTCCATTGACCTAATTAGTAATACAGCTAATTAGTGCAACTTAGTAGTACAGCTAACTAGTCCTCACCAACCAAAGTAAAACCTTTTGGCTCTTTTAGCTTTTTGAATAAACAACTGCAGTTTTCCTACAAAGGTAGTTTTCTTTATAAGGACCAATCAGATGTCATCTGGTCAGCCCAAGATATAAAAACCTACACACACGCGCACGCACGCACACACACACGCACGCATAGCTGTATGAAGGATCATCTTTACTTGAACCAGTAAGATCACAGAAAGGATCTAGAGCGAGACCACAACTCCTAGATCAAACACCATCACAGGCCACCTGTCCTCTCACAGGTCGTTGCTGCAGAGAGTTGTGTGTGTGTTTGTATATGTGTAGGGGTTGGGGGTTGGGGATGGTGACCGTGATCACAAACAAACTCAGAATGGAGATCAGAGACTCACATATTTTAAAAAAGGACCCCGAGGACTTTGGAACAGATTTGTATGAAAGCAGCTGGAGGAACTGGTTTGATTTTTACTGCACTGGACTTCCTGCATTTCTACATGTAACTCTTGCTTTCCTCTACAAATACAACAGAGTACAGGTTGCATTTTTATTTGGTATCTTGGACAAAAAATTAATAATAATTAAATAATTATCACATTCAGAAATAATATTTTAATGGTTTCACTATTATTATTTGTATCTCACATTTTAGCCAGTATTTTAAAGCAAGGGTACATTCTTATACTTTCCTCAGGAAAAGCCACACATCTCAGACTCTCCTGATGTTTTCTAAACATTTAGTTTTCTAAATTATTTATTAAAGCAGAATATACGAAAGCATAAAAAAAAAACAGTGTGATAACAGTATTTCTATATTTACAATATTCATACATTTTCACAGATGTTTTCCGAAAAATCCACATTTCCCTGTCTGTAAATAAAGACATTTTAAATGTTTTAAACTTTTCACACACTTTTTATGTATTGCATGTAATGCATGTAGCCCATGCCAACACGTAGTATATAGCAAGGCCATTGTACCGTTACTGGATTTGCACTGCCACCTAGTGCACAACTCTGCACATTTCATGTGTGGTGGCAGACTCATCACTCACTTCCTTTTCTGAAGATTCTGTAGATTAAAAAAGTTTTCTAACCACGTGAAAGGTCTTTCTTTCAATGCAGCTGAATTAAAAAGGAACATGCTAATGTGTCGATACAAAGGAGGACTGCACGGACTGTACATGTGTTAATTACTTGGTTAGAGAATGTGCTATCAAATTTCCCCCCATTTTTCTCCCCAACCTCTTCATCTGCAATTTCCCACCATCATCCAGCTTTCCCCCCATCATACAACATCTACCGACCAGGGAGAGTAAAGACTGACACAGGCTTCCTCCAAACACACGAAGCCAGCCAACCACATCTTTTGCTGCTCATGCTGCGTCACAGATGCCCATGATTGGCTAGTGTCACTGTGAATGACAGGTGAGAAAGAGCATGTCATCCCTCCCACCAAGGGAGCATGAACAATATTGCTCACTTGGCTCCTGGATACAGAAGGCAGTGGCATCACTGGGATTTGAATTCATGTTCACCTGATGACAGGGGGAATGATTTCCTGTTGTGCCACTCCAATTGATGTTCTAGCAATTTTTAAAAAAGCTCCAGGGTTTGATTCTGAGCTCGAGTTACTGTTTGTGTGGAGTTTCACATGCTCCTTATGTGTCTACATGGGTTTGCTCTTGGTTCGGTTTCCGACCAACACCTAGAAACATACCATAACGGAGATTCCATCCATCCATGATCTAGATCACTTCTCTCTCAGGGTTGTAGGAAAGCTGGAGCCAATCCCAGCTGAGTTTGGGTGAGAGCCAGGGTACACCCTGGGCAATCTATTGCAGGGCTAACACCAAGACGAACAACTATTCACACTTGTGGGCAATTTGGAGTAGCCAGTTGACCTAATCTAGATGTCTTTGGGTGGAAACCTGCACAGACACAGGGAGAACATGCACAAAAAGGCCCTAGCTGAACACAGAACCTTCTTGCTGTGAGGCAAAATGCTAATGGTTACACCACCATGCCACCCATAAGGGGAACTGGAGACTCTACATTGCCTTTGGTGTAAATGAATGTATGTTTGTTTTTAAATATTGTTTCGAAAAGGACGTGCCACATTTTCACCATTGCTTATCCAGCAGTAACACAACATTAAATGGTACACCATCATGCTGTTTTTGACGTCTTCGCTTCCTAACGAGGTTCTTCTTGGAACCCTCTATGACGAGAAAATGGTCTGTGGTATGGTTCACCACAGACCCTTTAAGGATTTCCAGATATGAGGGTATTTTTTTTTTTCTGTATACATGGTCATAGTGTTATATGGCACAACTAGAAGCAATGCATTTGATACTGAAGTTCCCGTTCAGTACAATTACTGCCTCCAGTAGACCCACTTTGCCCCAAATCAATCTGGCACCACAAACCTCATGGTGATAAAACATTTATTGTCAAACATTGTTAATATCTTTTAAGCAGATAAGTTGCAAAATAATCTGAAACAATTTACAGAGATAATCCTTTGCAGCAAAATAGAACAATCTTCTGGAACACATCCTTGGAATGCATAAGAATCAAAGTAATAATTTAATTACACAGAACACAACTCGCAGTATACTTGTGTGTACTTGTTTCAAGTAAAGAAGTTACCTGTAAGGAGTGAATTGTGTCTTCATGCATGCATGAGCTGGCATGTGGATAAGAGCTACATGACTCAAGGTCAGAAGCTGCGCTTTAATGACTGAGCAACAATATCAGCTTAAACAGCATGTCATCGAGTATGAATATATGGCTTACACATAATAGTTGAACTGAGCACATGTGGCTATTGATGAAATCGTCATCCATCTGCCATTTCTGCCACTATTTGTTTACTAACTCATCTGTACCTAGTCTTTCTATCTGTGGATTTACGTTTTAGCTCAACAGTCTGATTTTTTTTCCCCGCTTCCCAGACAAAACATTCAATAATATTTGTTTCAGTTTGTCTTTCTCGCTTCTATACTTTGAAATGTAGCATATAGTTATAGAACCTCGTCACAATTCAATTTCTTTTTCATTTATAACAAGTGAAGCTTTATTTAGGACCAAATTCTTGTTCCACTACTGTTTTTTCACCCACACTTGTCGACTTTTTCCCCCGTTTGCCGCTTTTAGATTTTTGTTTATTAACTTAAGCTGAAGGGATCATGTGACCACGTGCAAAAAAACAATTGGTTCAGGTTAAGGAAAAAAAATAATAATAATAAAATAATAACGTACGTAACGTGGTTTATAAAATGTACACAAGATTATCGAGCAGGGACCATCAACTGGCAGAACCAAAGTCTGGACGCAGTATTTTAGCAACCCAAACTTGAAAAATACTGTAATGATCATTTTAGTTCAGCAACTTTATTTTTCCAGACAAGAAACAGGACGGCTTCTGTAACAGATCCTGTGCTGCAGCCAATCACATACATTTATGCAAACTAGTTTATTTGAGGAAGTTCATCGAACCAAAGACTAGCTACTGGGCTATAGATATTCGCAGACTTTCATACATGTTTAATTTTATTTACCATAATAATATTTACTATATTTGGTCTGATTAGATAACTGAAGACATGGCTTGTTAAAGAAATCCATGACAAAAAGAAAGAGAGAGTTGCGCTAGTCAGAAGTGGTAATGTGAAGCACCATTCTGAAACATTCAAGACCTACCCATGTCACACTGACTTACAGTATTTATAGCCATAAACTAATCATTAATACATAATATTAAATGGTAAAAGTTAGTCAGTCTTGTAAGCAAGAAATTTTTATATAACTTTGCTTATGGAAAATGCCTTTTTACACATTTAATTGAATACCCCTGCGATATAATAATTTTGTAATGTAACATTTAATTGTTGCTTTCAGATGGGAATTTATAAAGCAAACTCGTCCATTTGTACATCGTAGCTGACACCTTCAGTACTTTATACTGCCGGCTAATTGCAAGCAGGCTAGTTAGCACCCAATTGCTGTACGCAATCTAAATTAAACAGATTGCACAAACTGGGAAGGAACTGGGTCCAACTACATGATTGCTCTCGCTGCCAAGAAGTTCATGGGCAATTAAGATGTGGATGTAGGGAAGTTGACAAGGGTGTGTTAAAACAGCAGTAAAACCCATGGGCTACTATTCAGAATCTTAGCAAGCTCGGAATCATCCTGTCTCGCCATCAAGCGCACGGTTAACTTGGTAGCATTAAGGAGCCATTAGTACTTCCTGCAGCTCTTTTTAACCTACTGCAATATGTGAATGATGTGAGAATGCAGCCATTTTGGAAGAACGATCGTGGTATAATTTGGCATTTTATGTTCATCGAGTAGCATTTTCATCTCAGGTAGAGTAATCTCACACACACACACACACACACACACACACACACACGCTCAAACATACTTCATTACACACACATGTACAGCTTCCCAGGAAGCAATTTTTTTTTTTTTAGAAAAAGAAGAGATATTTCGATCACCATGGCCATAAACAGGAAGTTTTAAGAATTTTAAATGTGTGTGAATGTAATCAATTCCTCACTGTATAAGTGGGAAGAAGTGAACATCATTTAGAAGACAAAAATTAGTCGGAGGCTCACGGCACAACTGAGGGACAGTTAATGACACAAAGATAAAAACGCGTGCCTCGGCTTTGAAAAATTAGTTTGACAAATTATGCATAACCATCCAGTAAACTGAAACCATACAGGGTACATTATCAAACAGATTCACAAAATTTGTGTTAAAAAAAAAAAAAAAAAAGGAAAAAAAAAATCATAAAATGAGACATAGAATTTATAGCCTTGGCATGTTGTTCAACCTGATGTTCACACTTAAACTAGCGTAAAACCTACAAACAGAAGGAAAAGGTGTGAGTTGCGAAGGCTGATGTGTATCGCACAACTGCATGTTTGATATCTGCTACAGCTTGACTCCTCTGGTTGCAAAACAGAGAATAAGCAAAAATATTTTACATGAAGTATATATATGAAGCACCAGAAAAATTCTTAGCAGTTATGCTATGAATAGATAAATAAATGCAATTATATGCTTGTCATTTGAGAATGAAAAGTTTGATGTGTGCTACTATGTACAGACATGTACTTATTTGTGGACTACTTTCCAAGTTCCTATCCAAAAAGTAAGGCTTCCTGATTTACCTGTTGCTTGTAAAGGGCTCATCAAGCACGTACGCATCGTGATGTAGTTGGGTTAACAAAATCTGTTAATTGCTTTCAGCATTTGAATGGAGCTTAAAATTATGCACATTATAATGTGTTATGTAAGTTATAAAAAGGTTCTTATTGACTGAATGCATTAATATACACTATACGGCCATAAGTATGTGGACACCTGACCATCACCCCTATATATGCTTGTTGAACATCCCTTTGCAGGTTTTAGTCCTCCACTCTTCTAGGGAAACGTTTCACTAGATTTTGGAGAGTGGCTGTGGGAATTTGCCCATTCAGCCGTAAACGCATTAGTAAGATCAGACACTGATGTCAGACGAGAAGTGCTGGCGCACAGTCAGCATTCCAATTCATCCCAAAGGTGTTCGGTAGGGCTGAGGTGCAGGCCACTCATGTCCTTTCACTGCAACCACGTCATCATGGAGCACACTCTGTGCACAGGGCCAGTGTCATGCTAGAACAGGTTCGGACCCTTTAGCTCCAGTAATGGGGAATTCTTAATGCTACAGCATAAAGTGACATTATATACAAGTGTGTGCTTCCAACATTGTGGCAACTGTTTAGGGTAGAACTGCATAGGGGTGAGATGGTCTACATTCTCTTGGCCATGTGGTGTACATCACTAAAGTAAATGGTGTGTGTGAACAACTGGGTTTTTTTCTTATGATGAATTCCCCAACAGTTTCAATATAATTAATGAATGAATTCAAAACAGTTCTTCACGGTCAACTAAGACTTTTTGACCTACAGTGCATCCGGAAAGTATTCACAGCGCATCACTTTTTCCACATTTTGTTATGTTACAGGCTTATTCCAAAATGGATTAAATTCATTTT
>JAQQZR010000017.1:8118285-8133103 GCA_030068235.1 Notoglanidium macrostoma
CATTATGGGGTGTTGTGTGTAGAATTCTGAGGAAAAAAATGAATTTAATCCATTTTGGAATAAGGCTGTAACATAACCAAATGTGGAAAAAGTGATGCGCTGTGAATACTTTCCGGATGCACTGTAGATGGTTCTCAAAATGGTGCCTGGGGTCCATGACTCGATTCTGTTACAGTGATGGAAATTACAACCCATTTTTTTCAGTTATTATATTAATTGAATTCTTATAACTGCTAATCTGTTGGGTCATTTATATCAAATAGGTTTAGTCCAAACATCAAGAACTCAAAAACAAGTTGGCTTAGAAATAATGTCTAATAAAATTTTAGGAATAGAAAGCACCAAGGCTGCAATAAATAGACAAGATTTATGAATATTTTTAAATAATTAATCTTCTTTGAATAGTTGGGTTAAACTCAGAAGGGGCAAAACATTTATTTTACAGTTAAAGAGGACCCCATCTGCCAAAAGTTTGAGAACCCCTGGTTTATTAATATTTTTGCATGCAACATCGATGAACTGCTAAAATAAGCCCTATACCAACTTCATCCTGAGGCGAACTCGGTGTCCGAGACGACATGTCAGCTTCTTTCCGACTGTCCTGCTCTTTTCTGATTGTCATGTTCGACTTTCGTCTCTTGTGCTTGATTTCCGTTGAAAAGTAGCCTGGAAGCTTGGTGCAAAATGCTGAACATGTCTGCTTTTCTCACAGTGTGTTTGGCGGCGGCCAGGTTCCCTTTGCTGCATCAGTTTTTTACGAGGGTGAGCGAGGCTGTTTAGCAGGGCGGCTATCTTGGAAGCGTTGATTGATGTACTTTCGATGCAGCTAGCGTGAAACTCCTGCCGACATGGGAAACCCGTGGAAGTCTTAAGCTACTTTTACGCACATAGCAGCCTCGACCTTTCACACTAATCCATGACAGTCAAGCAGTAAACATGCCCTGTAACAAGGGCATGACGTAAATGTAGGAGCGTAGCTATGGACACGGACATCATTGCTGCGACACACAGAGACGTACAGAATCAGAATGGAATAGTGCGGCAGAGAGGCTGCTGTATGGAAGCCTGTGTTTGCTCTGTGTAAGATCTTATGGTGCAGGAGCGCCACAGAGTGGAAGAAGAGAGAGGGGGACGACAGCGTGATTTTCAGCTGCCCTTGGCGAGAAGAGCGAAAGGCGGGCCAACCGAAAGAAGATGGAGTCTGTCAGTCCTGCAGCAGAGTTTCCCTCCAGTTGAAGCTGTGATTGGGCCCATGAGTGAGGGGGAGGATAGGCGGGTCCACCAGCTGCCACACCCCCGTCTCACCCATCTCTTCACAGGCACAGAAACCCAAGTAAGGGATCTGGAGGAATGGGCAGATTCTATATTAGATCTTCCTTATAAGAACTTATAAAGGATACATTATAAATAATATTTTTGTCATTATATTATTTGCATAACATTTATTACTGATAATACTTTTTTTTTTTTTGTCATACTGTTTAATAGTTCTTCCCCCCCATAATCTTTTCTTTTGACAGCTTTACGAATCAGTTTGAAATAATCCCATAGAACTTTCAGTAAAATAAACAGCATTTGGTTATAACAGACACATCTCAGGTTTAAACCATGTAAACTACTTCATGTAGCAGGCGTTTTCATTTCCCATGTTTGTACCGCCTCTTTTAAGAGAAAAAAATAAAAAAAATAAAAATATAAATAAATAAATAAAAAAGGGGGTACGTCAGTGCCTCCTAGTGGTTTAGTCCAAAGTCTTGCACCAGGTTTTTGTATATTGCTCATCAAAGCCAAGATAAAAATGACTTAATTATGATATCTTAATAAATCATAATAGATGTAAAAAAATATATATATGTTTTATGCTTTCATGCTTTAAGTTTGTTAGTCTGTACTGAAGATATTCTCTGCTGGTCAGGTTTATATTAATGCACTCAATGCAACTTCATAATACACTGTTACCATTTCTGTAGCAACTTACCCAGGAATTTGTATAGTAGCCATTTCCATATAAAGATTTTAAAATGAGTGTAGATGATATAATGTTTTTTGTGAGGAGGCATTTATTTAGCAGGTTTGGAAGGTGTCTCCAGTGTCAGCACTTTGCCAGTAACTTTTCCAGCATAGGAAGTCTTCAGTATGGGCTGGACAGTTTCTTAGTAATATATGACAAGCTGTGTTTTTTTTTTTTGTAATGTAGTGGTAATGCATCACACCACAATTTCATGTTTTATTCCTTTGGTTTATTTGTGCTTTCATCTAAAGAAAACGTGCATGATTTAATTAATAAGCTACATTTATTTAGGCGCAATTCAGTTTATGTTACGGATAGACCTAGATGAAATAAAATTATACAAACTATATATGGAAAAGGAGTATGCCATGGGAGGCAACGGCTCACCATATGTCTCTGCATCACATCTCAATGCCAACATACACTTTAATTATGAAGCTACTTAGAAACTACACCTACTTAAATTTAGATGCGGCCTAGTGGTTCAGTTTAGTCATTCAACCTTGGCATGCTTTCTTTAGATGAGAGCACAAATGAACCAAAACAGAATCAAAATAATTGAGAACAATTGAAAATCTGAAAACTTTTTTCGTATATAAAAATGTTCTTAGATTATTATTATTATTATTATTACTATTATTATTATTATTAAGGTTTTTGGGCCAGGGTAAATCAAAAGGAATTTGTTTCAAGTACGTTTCACAAAACTACAAGTAACTATAATTATAACTATAATAATTCTTAAATATTTAAGAAGTAAAGAAATAGTGACACTTAATTTGTCTCCATATGAGCTAGAACACTGCTAATTAATGCCCGTGTGTGATTTATAAGATTTCAAAGCCAACAGTAGTCGGTCTCTCCATACTTGCTTGATGCAAATAAGAGTTTTAGTTTAAGATACAGATACATGAAGGCAGTACTGGTCACAGATCTGACTGTAGGAGCAGGACTAGATGTCTAAAAATATGAATCGGGCATGCTTCATTTCGTTAAAGAAAAAGCTTCTTTGTGAAGATAAACAAAAACAGAGAAATGTAACTGACCTTTCGGACCACTTGCACAAAGTCTTTGGCATTCTGTGGGCTGAGGCCCTGCATCTGGCGTGTACAGGCCTCTAAAGACGACGCGTGGGCCACTATCAGCACTGTGTTTCCTGTTCACAAAACCACATGGAAAACATAAATCTGGAAACACACCCACTTAAGCAGTTCAAAGCTGGTCATTAGAGACCAGAACTTTATGCACTGATGTTACTTAGGCTTTTCGCCTGTAATACATTAGGACACAATAGGAAATATTTCTTTGAATGGAGTGTGTAATGTCAGTATGGATTTGACTTTGATTGCATCACTTTTCAAAGAGCAGAGCGAGAATATTGAAGTAAGTGTCTGCATCCAAGACAGAAAGGACCTGCAGTGCTCCTTACCCAGGGCTTTACACTCAGCTAGGATTTCCCGTGTCACCTGGAAACTGCGGGTGATGTAAGTGTCGTACGACTCTGACACAGCCAGCTTGCTGATGGGAATATGAGGTCTAGGCACAAGAAGATGACACACAGACTTTAGAAAAAACCCACTCATTTAACACAATTGCCCTTCACTTCTCAATCATCCAGTCTATATTTAATGCTGAGCTGCATAAAGCTGGACAGTCATTAGTCTAGGCCACATTAAATATTTAGATATTAGAGTCAACTGTTTTTTTTTATTTATAACACGACGTACTATTTTTCATCTTATACGTGTTTTTATTTTTGGTATCATTGAAACTCATTAACTCATTTCTTGTTACACTAGTCATGCGCCTGTCTAAGAGGCAAAGGTTTTATTTCATGTTACAAAAAACTTAATGCATCCGACCCATATTTTGCCAGAGATTTTGATGAATACAGTGGAACTGAATAACAACCTGTAAGTTGTGTCCACGCTAAAGTTAGCAGTTGCCAGTTCAGTAGGTGGAATCCAGGCAGGTAAGGATGAACCCGAAACCCATTTGGTCCACTCAAAGAGTCCAGGTTCAACTCGTATTTTTGTCTTGCCATCCTGCTGAAGCCCTGAGAGACATGAGTGAGTGGCACGTAAGACGCTTTTAAAAGCAAAAGGGGGTAAAATAGTAACAGAGGAAACAGACAAAGTGCTTTGTCATTGTGAGTGAAGGTCAGAGGGCTAAATGGAGTGATGGAGACTGAAGGAGATAATGGCAAGTGTACCTCGGAGGATATTATGGGCTGTCTGCACACATCGCAGGGAGGGAGAGCAGTACACAAAGTCGATCACTGTGTGACTCTCAAACAGGGCCTCTCCTAAATAGAATAAAATACACACAGGTTAGTAACTAATAAAGCTTTACAGCATAATAAAGCTGTTCAAGCCTTCGCTGATGCGAAACCGCAGCAATTGTAGACACTAAACTACATGTTCTGGTACACGTCTTACATTTTCCCGAATGGGCATTAATTTCCATCTCTAATTCCGACTCAATCAAGTTACAAACACATTTCGCCATGAATGGCTTCCTGATGTGCACTGTGCCTTCAGGAACGCATTCCTTAACAATACTGACGTCACTACATTGCAAAAACTTAATAACTGTAATTAATCGCTCCCACTTGAGTGATCTTGATGGGGTGGTGGTGTTTTTTTTTTTTTAATTAAAAAAAAAAAAAAAGTAACGTTTAACTGAGAAAAGGTTTCCAGTGATACCAAGCTTTGAAAAACGGCAGCTGCAACCACAAAGCTTTAACGTTAGCTTAGCTAACCAGATCAGAGCAGGAAGGAGGTATTGGGTACATCGATCAGTTTCACCTGGCACACAATGCTGATATTACTACATTATATATTTCTGTCCTACAAAGAGCACCTAATGCGTGCAATATACAACTACCCAGGAGTGTTCAGACCAAACTAATTGGCAGTGAGAAATGATAAAGGAAAGCATTGTGTGTTTTTATGCCGATTCCTGTAAAGTACTGACCCACTAATCGGGCCTGCGTGGCTCCGAACACAGTGATGGGACAGTCCTTATCATACTCCCTGTACCCTCCACTCCGCGCTGGAAGACTACTCGGCATATTGAGGTTGGATCGGATATAACGACCTGAAACAGATTTGCACAGAAAGGCACGGGTTATTAAAAACAGGCACAATGAACAGAATAGTGTTTAAGTGTACTAGGTGCAGAAGGTGAACAGCGCTGGCTTTCTCTCATTGCCGTGTATATATTTTGACTCTCAGAGACTGACTAACTAGTTACCTGGAATGTAGTGCTATGGTCAGGTTCATTTGACTTCAGCAGCAGAGTAATGTTAGTTATGAAATTCTGTCTGATAATAGATTAGATATTGTGCCAACTTATAGTTTCATATTAACCTTTTTTGTTTCTACAGTGATCGCTCACTCACAGACTAATAATAAAAAGATTAATTAAAAAAAAAGTAAAAAAAAAAAAAAAGTAGTATATTAGATGATATGATGCAGCTTTCTAAGAGAAGTTTATTTAACATTTATGGACAAATTTCAGCATTTTGTAATGTTGTTCCACCATGAGAGTCTTCAGGACAAGAGATCCTTGTCAATTTTGTTTTCTTTGTAATATACAAGTTCCAATTAACTCCAAGACAGAAAAAGAGAGGGATAGCAGCTACGGCCGCAAGTGACAACAGGAATGAATTTCTTTGGTGAACATACCACAACATTAAATGCAAGTAGAAACTAGCAAATGTGTCCTTTTATCAATAAATAAAGTATCTTCATTGGTTACTGTATTGTAAGAGGAAGAAAAACCCACAGCACACGCTTCATGTCGGGTCACAGCACTGCATCGTTGATTACGGCGTTAAACTCAGCTTTATCAGGGTGCTTACACATGACCAAGGTTGGGGCATCAACGCAACACTCGGCATAGGCTTGACATGCCACTCTTGTCACATGACAAGATGTAAGCTCTTGCATAAAAAGTGGAGAGTAGAAGAAATAAGGCGACGACAGAACCTCAAGAACCTCAACAACTTTACTGATGTATTTTAGCAAACAGAAAAAAAAGCTCTTTTTTCCCCTTCATGGCATGCATCTTTTTTTAAGCAAGTTTGTCGTACCACTTCAAAATGGTGTCATGCGACTCTCAAAAGCCTGACGCACACAGGACAGACTTCTCCAGTTTCTCCTCCATTTTGACTTTGAACGGATCTTTACATTCATTTTCACGATATTTAAATCTTTAAATAAAATTTCACGCCGGCATCATGCCGTCCATATTCCAGCACGTCGCACTGTAAAATCATTGGTTATACTCAGAAAGGTCAGAAGCAAACGGGACCAAAGTTCAACCGATTTGAATTTTGAGCAGAGCGTTACAACCCCTGGTTAGGACGCTACGCTATGCTGAGGTTGGGACGGAGGCGTGATGCACTCTTAATAGGAAGACAATGGCAAAGCGAGCGCTGGGAGATTCTGAAGCTAGTCATGTGTAAGCAGCCTAACTGTGTCGACTTCTCTAGCTAAGGCAGTATATAAAGACAAACAAACAGATCCAAAGACCAGGGAATTGGAGAAATGCGTAGTGGGTCATGCACAGGAAATGGTGACAGGGATACACAAGTGAGAAACAAAGCAGGGGCAACTGTCAACACTGGACAAGCTCATCTGCGAAATTAATACATGTACTGAACTCTGACCTTTGGCATCAAAGCACTGGGTGATCCAGTGTTTCCCAAACACCACATCCATCCTCTCACCATGGCGACACACAAACAATGTTCTCTTGGGCAGTCGAGACTGGCTGTTGGTGCGCAGCGTCTACAAGCAAAAACGGGAAAAGTCACATTAACTGTTACAGTACTATAAGTACATTCTACATAACGGAGGCAAAAGTCGTTGGTTCTATTTTTCTGACTGCTCTCTTTCAGGATAATCTCGCTGAAAACTGATTAACCTGATTAAAGAGAACACAAGGAAGTATTAACAACAGATATAAGACACGGTTTAAAAATAAGAGAAATGTTTTAAAAGGTTAATAAGTGTGTTATGTATGTGAAGGATTTATGGAGATCCTAACTAAGGATGTTTGACTGTGTTCAGATATCTTTCTGTACAGTGAGGGTAAATGTGTTTTCTTACCTGCATTGGATTACATACAACACTCAAAGGGTGCTGTTCCATTGTGCTGTGGTCATCAAGGAGACGGCCATCCAGCTGTCCATCAAAAAAAGGCCCGCCTACTGCACCAATGCTTACAGTTGGGGAGGTACAGTTGAGGAAAGAATGGGACCTGTTAAAACATGAGAAACTTAATCAATACCAGTACTCCGTACCTGCTCACTTATTTTCTAGTAAGTGCATGAAATTGCTCTCTCACCCATGAAGCACCCATGTGTCACATTCATCTGCTCGGCTGACGTAGTTCTCAGGCAGCAGGCCGGAAAGGCCTGTGCCCATAGATGTGCCATAAACCCATCCCTCACTGGCACTGCCCTGCTCCACTGGAGACATGAAGATGAAGTCTCCTGGCACCAGTTCTAGTTCATCATCATTCTGTGGAGTGTATGGATACATCACCCGCAAAGTCTGTGGGACAAAAAGGAACGCATGGGTCATCGTCAAATTGGGTGAACATTATGTGCAGAAGCTATATTTCATTAGCGGTGGACAAGTCAGCAACCCAGGCACTCAGGACAAGCAGATTTCATGTCTGTGCTATTTGATTTTTTTATTTGTTGCTGTGTGACAGAAAAGTAGATTCAACAACCAGAAAACCAATAAAATATAAATAAAAAAAAAACCTAGTCCTTTATTTACTTTGGCAAAACAAATATTTCCATTTGATATGTAGACTATGTCATAATTTAACATGCCTCACTGTGATGATTTGCAGTGCAGGGTTGCCAGATTCTATACCTTTTTCTTGCAAAGTGAGGACAAAAGACCAAACCTCAAAGTACATAGTGTGTACAGTGTACGGCGCGGAAGTGTACTAACGCAAGTATCCGGATTGAGACACAGCACTGGTTAACGGCTTGCTGACTCAAAAACAATGCGCCACATTGTTTCAATATTCATCGCTACCACCTTCTTTCCTATTCAGTTACATTTCAGGCAAAAAAAAACAAAAAAAAAAACATGCGATTGAGCGGCAATGTTGAGCTTTTACTGCTCAGTCTGATTCTAGTGTATGTTAATTAATAAGCAGGTTATTAAAACAGTGACAAACAGCACACATCTTATTTTGGATAATCAGCACACATACACTTTTATCTTTGACCTTCATTACATTTGATGAAAAATCTCCAGCTTTAGCTCAAGAGACAAACTTAAAGAGGGACAGCATTATGTGCAAGAACTCAAATGAATATCCAACAGTAAAGAGACCACCTTGAGACTGGACTGATTAGCCTTCTCAAAATCATACTTCTACCCAATTAAGAAGAAGATATAGATCATATTAATGATGTAGTGCAGTGACCAGCACTATCCCACTACTAGGCTGACGAGACAGTTTAAATCCTTATAAACTACTTGATTTAAAATGTAGTAGCAGAGTTAAATCGCATCACTGCAGTGTCACACTACAAAACTGTTACTGGTTCGAAGTGATTATAATACAAGAGCAGGGTGATGTGACTGTATTGGAGATCTTATTAATAATGTTTTAAGAAGGGAAAAATACAGTTGGAAAAAACTAATGCACGTATAACAGTATACATCAGACTGATTACCGTTTCTGTTTTTCAGGTAACAGCTTGAGTCTTACTATAAAGATCCAGTTTGAATACTCATATTGGCTGCTTCTGAGGTTAAGCTTCATAACCACAGTATGGGCTAATCTGGACGCATCACAGACACACCGAGTCAAAGTGCTATAAATGTATGGCGCAGGCTGCCAAAAGTTCTGAGACAGCTCCGAATGAAACTGAACCCTGACCGGAAAGGCTAACCACTTCAGTCTATCCTTGCTGATCTATAGATAGAACTGAGCAAAGGGGAAACAGATCAACTAAAAGCACCTTCGTGATGGCAGATAAAGGTTCCAATAAATGCCTCAGGTCTGGGAGGAGTCCTAGATTCATACCTCGTGATTGGCGAAACGGATGTCCCGTGAGAACAGAACAGCGAGCCAATCACAGCCCTGAGACACATCCACTCCTCTAGACAGCTTTTCCAATGAGGTGAGGTGATTGGTTGGGAAATGGTAGGCCAGAGTTACATGAAGCTGCTTCTTATGTGGCTCCACATGGACATCTGTGTGGTAAAGAAGGAAAGAAAAGTCACAAAAAATGATACTTACTTGTCAGAATCAGATGTTGTTCGATGCATATTTGGTATAAATATATTATGAGAACATTGCAACATATTGATCGTAAGATTGCAGTAAAATGTTGGGTCAATATGTTTCCTGTGTAAAACTTCATGTACATCCATCCATCATCTATACCTTCTCCGTCAAGGTGACGGAAGATGGAGCCAATCCCGGCTGACTTCAGGTAAGAGCCGAGGTACACTCTGAATATGCAATGATGCAACGCCCATTTACACAACAATTTACAAGACAAGTTTAGAGAAATCCGTTTGTGGATATTAAAATAATGAATACATCACAATGCTAAGTCACCTCTATCACCTCAAAGTTGATTATTTTCCTAAAACAGGAAACAGGTGTGTTATCCCTCTTGTACCACAGCAGTTTGCCGATGATTAACATTTTTAAGAAAGTCCTTTTAGCTGCTCATGGTTACATCTAATGTTGTGAAACGTCAGTGAGACAGTTAGTTCCTGATATCAGTTACATTACAGCAGCTATGAACAGTCATATCCTCACTAGCCTCTGCTTTTTTTTCTTGACATTAATAAGATAAAAAAAACAAAAAAAAAAAACAAAACACAACTTGTCATGTTACAGAGCAACCGGAAAGAATAACTTTCCTGTGGATGACACCTTACAGACTTTTACAAAGTACCGACATCCACGACTCCATAAATGGTGTACATACGTATTCTTATACAAAGCTTCATCGTAGCGATGATTATACATTTTTCTTTGGAATTTAAAAATTCATCAACGCTGTGATATAAACCAATTTATGTCGCATCTCGTATTCAAACGATCATGGTATGGACATTTGTAAAACTCAGGAGACTCTCCATAGTTTTGGGCCTGAGCTCATTCTGTCATACAAATCCACCCATTGACACAAACCTGCCGTCAGTACGAAAACAAAGCATGTGCCAAAAATTGTGCGTTTCTGTTTCCATAAATACGATCCATTTCCATATACCTGATCTATCTATTGCAACATACAGGCATGAAAATAAAATGGTAAGAAGTTGTAAGCCTCAGCTTGATGTTCTAGCGGGCTAACAACCACCTTTGGACAGAAATGGACGTCTGACACAACATAATATTAAACTTACAAGACCAATTTGACAAGTTTACCCTGACAGTTTTACATCAAGTCATACATTCAGACTTCAGTGTCTTGAGTCTCAGTTTTTGGAGCTGATGAAGATCCTCAAATGTGACTAAACATGTTCAAGATTTAATGATCTGGGTGACTGTACAACAAATCTATATTTTACACAGTTAAATACACTCACCTGCTTTGGCGGTTGCCTCGGAGGCAAAATCAGACGCAAAGCTCTTGAGCACCTCAGCTACCTTCTCATCAACAAAAAGGCCAATGAAGTTGGAGGAGATGTAGAGCTCCAGCGGAAGGGGGGAGGGTAAACGGCCTCGCCACTGTCCCACGACAGTCTGCAACGACTCACACAGTGCCTCGGCCTTAGCGTCCGTACACTGTTCATACGAACACAAATACATATGTATATAGTAGCCAAAGCTTCTTCTGAAACAAAAAGAGCTCGCTTTCCTTCACTCTCATAACCATTATTAGCTTACCATATTAAGCCATATTAGCTTGATCTCACTGCAAACGTGATAGAAATCTAACCGTTCATTCAAGTATATACATTTACTTGAATTATTTCTTTACTTTGAACCTATTGAAACCATAGGTTACAATTATTGGCACCCCAGCAATTAGTACTTTAGCACTATTTTAGTACTATTTTAGTACCATTAGTACTCCCCCCGAATTGTAATATACATTAGATGGCTAAAAGTATGTTGACACCCGACCATCACACCTATTTGTGGATTTTCTTTGAATGTCTTTGAATGATTTCCCTTCACTGGAACTAAGAGGCCCAAACCTGCTCCAAGGCCCTTATGCACAAAGCGAAGTCCATAAAGACATGCTGCGTCATGGTTGGACTAGAAGAACTCGAATGGTTTGCACAGAGTCCTGACCTCAACCCCACTGAACACCTTTGGGATGAACAGGAACATTTTCTACATGCCAGGCCTCCTAATCCAAGTTCAGAGCCTGACCTCAGTAAAGCGCTTGGTCAGGTGTTCACATACTTTTGGTCATACCCTGCGTTTCGCTACAATACTTCTCTAGAAAGCTACTGACCATGAAGAACTGACAGAGCGTGATGTGGGGGAAGATGTTATGAGCTTTGTTCTTGCCACACATGGCACGACTCTGTTGCCAGAACTGAGACAGCTGATGGAGCAGCGGCCCGCTCGGACGCAAGTACAAAACAAACTCCCTTGGCAAGGGGTCATCAAGAAACGGGTCATCCACATGAGAGAATAACCTGCGAGCAGAAAAGTCAGAGAAAAGGCAACTTTTGGATGAAAATATTAGAACATGAATTTTCAATGAAAGTCCTTAAAAGGGCTGATTTACATCTTACTAACCTTCATTCATTTCAACGATGGAAGAAAAGCAGTTTGGTTCAGCAGGGGGCAGTAGAAAGCCAGGAAAAGGAGAAAATACAGGACGGACCCTAAAAGTGACCTGTGACATCTACTGTGACCTTTGTCTGGATTCGGTCTGATTTTGCTAAGCAACTGAAATCTGGTTTGAACTCAACAGCGACACCTAAAAAGGTTAAATCCTACCACTAGATGCGTCTCACTCAATGTTACCCAGTGGTTAGCGGTCGTTAGTAGAAATGTTCTGAAGAAATGGATGTGGGACTTGTTTCTGAGGAAGTGTTATTAGGCCGGCTCACCTAGATAAAAGCGATTAAACTGGATATTGGAAAGAATCCGAGGGAGTCCTAAATGTTCTTGCTTAAACTTCTCAAACATTTCTACACCTTTTCCTTCATCACAAATGGCAGGATTGATGAATATATAATACATATACAATTGCAAAACATGCCCACGATCTCCTGCCATGCTAAATAGCTGGTAACTAACTGCTAGTAAGCTAGCTCACATTTGTCACATGTAGGATTTTAGAATCAGAATCTTGAGTTATTACAATGGTCTCAGAGTTTCTTCAATTTATCTGTCAAAATATGTCAAAACAACCTAAACTATTTATGTCCATTGCTAACATTGAACAAGTAAGCTAGGTGGCTGGATAGCTTTACAATCTTCCAGAAACAACCAACAAATGTTTGATTTCTGAGGCACTTTTAATATAAATTTTGCACTGTAGTGTCTAGCTAGCTAGCTGCCATGTATTAAAGCATGTATTAACACTTATTACTCTGAGTACACATATTTACATTACTAGGCTAAATTAGCTAGCAAAATTCACTAGCAGAAGTGAAGCCTGAGGTAAATACAGTTAAGGGATGGTATGGAGCATTATAGGGGTGTCTGGAAGTGTAATTTTCCTGTGTGTTTCTAAGACAGCTGGAAAAACAGATTTAACTTTTTATAATTAATAATATACATACTTTTTAAGAACACCCATCACAATCTTTAGGCTTTAAGTCTTTTTAGGGATAAGACTCCACAGATCTCCCTGTAATTCACATCCTGGAACGCATTACTCGGTTTTAATGGCAAATTTGCGATTTTATTATACATACATTATTGATCCGGACAAAAACCCTAGAAAACAGGCAAAGACAGGCTGGAAAACAGATTGTCTTTTATGAAGGTGTTTGAGAGAGCAAGTGAATGGACTGTGTTGAGAAAGAGTTTGTTTGTTTGTGTGTGTGTGTGTGTGTGTGTGTGTGTGTGTGTGTGTGTGTGTGTGTAGCAGCTGCACTTTGTGATTAACTTCAATGGAGCCCTAATAGACTCATGAAGGCAGCTGGCAAATAGCTCATGTTTACTTTTATCAGGTCTTGGGTGTGTGTATACGTGTTTGTGTGTGATTACTCACCAGTCACAGGCCGCCTGTACATTTCTGCCACCGGTTGAAACCAGTGCCTTCAACCTGAGGGGAGGAGAAAGAGGAAGAGCGAGTGAGATCAGTTCCATTCCTGAGCTGGTCACAAAATCAATAGTCTCTTTTCCGGAGGATGTTTATCAGAACACGAGTGCTCAGGAAGTTGTTAAGATAACAGGCATACCTCGGCCTTCAGCAGAGCGAGAGTAAGACACAAAACCATACTTGAAGTCACCATCATCATCATCATCATCATCATCACCACCATCATTGTAGTCATGCTCCTCACACTGCTATTCAATGGTTTTCAGTAGGATGCAAATCAAGAGACTGAGCCGAGATGCTCGGTAAGCATTTCTGTGTTGATTTGGAAGTATGTTTGGCTCATCTTTTGCAAAGTTCTAGGTCTGAACCTCCTGGCAGAAGCAACCAGGTTTTGGGCAGAAATATACTATTTTGCAGAATTCATCATGTCTTCAATCTTTACACAAGCCCTTGAACCACATCCACAAAAGAGATCCGTTCCCATATTTAACAGTGGGGAATGAGCTGCTTTTCCTTCTATGCAGTCCACATTTGTGTCCAAATATGCTGATAGCGTGCACAACCAAAAAGTCTGACAAGTTGTGGCCTTGTCCGACCACAGCATACAATGGCAACGGTCATTCCAATTACACATTGTGAGGTTCTCCAAGGAAGGGATTCTTTCCTGCAACACTCCCAAACAGCTTGGTGTTATTTAACAGTTGACATTAATATTTGACAACCACAACAATTGCCAAACTTTGCCATTCTAAAAGCTTTCTAATAAGTAGTTCAAATATGTTTTATTCCTTTAGAACAAAGATAAACAGCTTTTTCTGAATTAAAATTATTGTATGCAACATTTTTCTGCAATCACTTTTGCTTAATTATATGAATACCAATACTTCTGGAGGGTACCGTGTATATATTTTTAGTTGTTAATCTCATCTGAATCTAGACACAGCTGTAATTTGTAAAGCTGAGTTAACTTATTTAATAAACTGGATTGTGACTTCAGGTTTATTTACCAAGGAAACTATATATAAAATATAGAAAATATATTAAAAACATTCATATTTGCCATGCTGGCTTAATCTGGAACTGAAACATCAGTTTGAATTCAAAATCTGTACTGTGACATTAGAGGACATAGCTGACTCAATTAAGAAACCCAATATCTGAAAAACTATCCAATTTCGGGGTTATGTGATCCAGGTGATTGGACAGGTTGAGCAAAGGACTTTTTGCTCAAAGCTTTCTGGAGCTGTGTGCATTTTTGCGCTGTCAGTGAGAAAGCTGTTAAAAGAGGGAAGAAAAAAAAAATAATAATAAAAATAAAAATAAAAAAAGGGATTTTGCTCCGAGTGGGGGTTAGAGACTGCTGACCAAAAAGGAAATGTGTCAAAGACCGGAGTCGTCTTCATAAAATGATCAAATGAGCTGTAGTGTGGATGTCGTTACCCGTTACCATGTACAGTATAGCGGGTTCCTAAAAGGACCTAATTAGGACTGATGTGACACATATGGTCCACATTAGCGAGACACATGCATGAATAGAGACGCACACACAAACACACACACAGTTCATAGAA
>JAQQZR010000017.1:8145468-8162929 GCA_030068235.1 Notoglanidium macrostoma
ATCTGCATGTCTTTGGAACGTGGGAGGAAACCGGAGCGCCCCCGGAGGAAACTACTACATTTCTACGTCATGACTACATTTCTACGCATGCAGAAAGGCACCCTGGGTGACCCGGGGATGGAACCGAGGACCTTGCTGTGAGGCGACTGTGCTAACCACTGCACCACCGTGCCGCCCTCATCTACCTCATGAAATTCATATTTTAATAAAACCTGAACGATAACGCCGTCAAATTAGAGGTTAAGGCTGTTTGAGTGGGAGTCTGTGTATCGCTGCCCAGTTTTGGAAGCTGCCCGTGTAGGTCTAACTGCAGATGCGCAGTACTGGCATAACATAGCTACAACATGACATGCCCAGTTCGCAGAGCCACCTTCTTGCACATTACGCCAGCCCTATTAGCCCTCAGGTTAAGGTTAGTGTTAGTGTTAGAGTTAGGTTTAGGCTTTGGCTTAGGAACTTCTGGCAGTACTGTTAACACACGCTGTCTCAGGGGGTGTATCGTGTACTGAATTGGGCCTGTCATGTTGTAAAGTGGGTGTATCTTGTCACATGCAAAATTGCAGATAGGCCCTTGTCAAGCTGCCTGATTTTGGTGGAAGTACAAAGAGTCTGGAAATCCAATCTGTAATACACATGTTTAGAAAAAACTATTTACAACAGTATGGCATTTTTACAACATTAAAACATTACATCGTATTTGTTGTTATTTATATATTTGATGCACAATAAGAATGAGATACAATTTTACAATTTACTGTTTAGTTTACTAGAATATCCAGAAATATGATGGCTAAGCAAAAATGCATTCATCCATGGATCCACCTTCAGCAACTCACATAAGGGGTCACCACAGCAGCTCATTGGTTATCATCCACATGTTCAACATGGCGCAGGTTTATTGGCTATGGCATCACCAGGATTTAAACTCACAATCTCACTCAGGGGTTCAGTGGCTAAGCAAAAATAACGATTATTAATAATAATCTTGTTAAAAACAAAAAAAAAGGTAAAAACCCAAATGTATCAAAAGCAAATTTTAGGCCCAGGAATGCTACATGGTTTAGGGTAAAGTGCGTAACCAGCTTTATCCAGCAGTGAATATTATGCTTAGCCTATAGAGAATCTTTGCAAAAAAAAACATTACTTCAATAACATTATCAAAAGTAAAGGCTAATTCTCGACCTCTCATTGAAAACACTGTGTGCTTTGCATTGGCATTGAACATCATTTAGTGTGCATGTGCTTCGGCTTCTACACATGCGAATTACAGACTGGACTTTCAGACTTTTTGTACTTCTGCCAAAATTGGGCAGCAACACAATGAAACCAAGCTGATTTCAAATATGTCTCCCCCTGCTCTCATCAACAAGTCATTTCCACCCACAGAACTGTGGCTCAATCAATGTTGGAGATCTCAAGAGATCAGCAGTTTCTGAAAGACTCAAACCAGCCCATCTGGCATCAACAACCAGGCCACAGTTAAAGTCACAGAAAGCACTTTTCCCCCCCAATATGATGTTTGTTGTGAACATTAACTGAAGCTCTTGACCTGTATCTGCATGATTTTATGCATTGTGCTGCTCCCACAGGATTGACTGATTGGATAACGTCATGAATGAGTAGCCAAATAGGCTAATGTAGCTTTTTTTTTTTTTTTAATGACAGCACAATGTACTAATATAGTTGGTTCATTTATGGACATGTACGAATACCTTCAATTCATTAACATAGCTTAAAAAAAAATTTTGAACAAGCTAATTGGTAGCATCATTATCACACATGACTTCTGGCATTTGGGACAGGGGACGATTCAGCATTCCGCGATGTTGGATCTAAAATGAGGCTGTACTGCACCCTGCTGGCTGTGAATAACATTAAACACTTCAATAATATGAAGACACCAAGAATTTATTAATAAAAGCATTTATTTTAAAAAACACAACAATATGACTATCTAATATAAAGTTTCACAGGATTTTTATTTTTTTTACTTTTGGTCAAATCCGTGTATATGCTGGTATGAGAGCATGTCCGATATTAAGCATTAAGGATTATAATGCTGCCAGGCCACCAAATGTTTGGTCACACATCCGACGAGCTTGGGTTAACAGTGTATTGGGTGGCTCAAATAAAAAGACAGAAAAATTACAAGGCATGTACAATACATATACATATTTCAGAGAGGAAAAATAAAACTGGACTGAAGTTTTAAGTTCAACTTAAAAATTGCAAATGAGTAAACAGTATAGATCATGTTCCTTCACATAAATAAGATATTAAAATTGCAATCGACTATCTTCTCATTTTATATATACACACTAGCTATGTCTAATTAAGGTGGAAAGAGACGCACAAAAATGTGGTTATTCAAATGCACACGCACACACACACATCCCTGTACAATGTCAAATCAAGAAAGACTTCATAAGGTTTACATATTAATGCAAGCACATTTCTCTCATGTCTAAATGAAGTTGTTCTTTTTGTGTTTGTTCTTTCTCAGGGTGAAATCCAGCACTCATTATAATTGTGTATTACACCAGGGAAAGAAACTGATTTCAGTGTAGGTCCATGATGTCATTCACCGAGGTGCAAAATGATGATTTAGATGTCGGTCATAAAGCACACTGCTATCCTGGAGTCAGTACCAACAGCTCAGAATGACAAGAAGCAGTTTAAACACACAAACACACATCCCGGAGCTGAAGTTGACAGAAAAGCACTATAGCAGAAAAAACCCTTTACATCTGCACCAGTGCGAACCGACGCTAGACCACGAAGGACTGCTTCTGTCTGAACTCCCCCTGAAACAAACACATATACACAGTTAGGATTTAACTCCATTTCTATTTGGAGACCCATAAAATATGCAGCCAGTAACCACTTGGGGGGAGGAGGTTAGAGTTACACAGCATTAAAATACGCTCACTGGCCGCTTTCTCAGGAATGCTCATTCATGCAGTTATCCAATCAGCCAATAATATGGCAGCTGTGCAAATCATGCAGATTCCGATCAGGAGCTTCAGTTAATGTTCACATCAGAATAGTAATAAATGTGATCTCCATGACTGTGACATCATTGATGGACTGGGTTGAGTATTTCAGAAACTCCTCACACAAAAGTCTATACAGTTTACACAGAATGGTGAGGAAAAGCAGTGGCAGTTTTGCAAGAAGGAGCACCTTGGTGAGAGCAAGAGAGAGAGCGAGAGAGCGAGAGAGGAATGGCCATGCTGGGCAGAAAAGTGTCTCAGAACACAAGAACATGTGGAACGTCAGCCTCACTGTAGCCTCAGATTCTTGTTCTTGTTAATCCACTGATTTTTTTTTTTTTTTTTTCCCCCCCATGCAGTTTTTCACACCATTCTGTATGAACGCTATAAAATGTTGCATGTCAAAATCTCAGATGATCAGCAGTTTCTGAAATACTCAAACCTGCCCATCTGGCACAGTCAACCACGCCAAGGTCAAAGTCACGGTGATCGCATTTCGTCCCCAGATCATTAACTGAAGCTCTTGACCTGTATCTGGACGATTTTATACATCGAAATGCTGCCATGTGATTGGCTGATTAGATTTAAAATAAACAAATGAACAATATAAATAACCTAAACAACTTTGACAGCGTTCTCCAACACTGTGCCCTGGTTATATACCATTAACACATGGAACTATAATATACACTACAAAGGCTTAACTAATTAAGCACAAACGCTACACTATAAAGTACTTACATCATCCTCGTCACCATAGTCCTGGGTAGGCTGTGTATACACTGCTTGTTTGGGCTTTCTGTAATACAACACAAATGTTTCCAACGGTAAACGGATGAGCTCATACAAGCAAAACAATTTACAGAAATGAAAATGCAACATCATATACAATGAAACTATGCAGTCAGTAGGTAAAGAGCTAAAGAGGATCTCTTACCTTTCAGACATTTCTGGAAAGGTGAAAGGCACAAAAGAGTGGGGTTAATAAAAGACTGGGTTTATGATATTTTATAGAGATAAATAATATATATATATTGCAGCCATGAGAACTTACTTGGCAAATATCCCTTCTTTTTGGCATACCACAGGGCAAAGCAAAGCAATGCAATAGCAAGAAGGGCTACAATAACTCCGGCCACAATAGCGCCTGTATTCAGATCACCTACATGTCAATCAAAATAACGATCATACAGTAAATTACCAAGGAATTGGTCTTTATTAAGAATGGAATTCTAAGATATACACATAAAATGAACTGCATATGACTCGGAGAACTCAGCAGACTGAGACGGTTTACTCACGGACATCCATGACCACGGCTGCTCCACGCTGAGAAGTCCCCTGCCCGTTGGAAGCTTCACAGAAATAACTTCCACTGTATGCCTTGGTCACACTGGGAAACTCCTGTTACTCACAGAGAGACACAAAGTAAATTGTCCGTATGCGCTTACGAGTAGAATTAGTAATTCTTAAACAGTGGATCATCTTAGCATTTGAAACCTATCGTTTTATTCATAAAGGGAACATAAAAGCAAGAGTAAAGACAACAACGGACCAGGTTGCCGTTCTGAGAGTTCACTTTGTATGTGAAGTTCTTAAAGTTGGGGAATTTGCTGGGGTCTTCGGGCAAAGGAGTGCCATCTTTATACCAAACATAGGTGGATGGAGGAGAACCATCCTTATCGAAACAGGTCATGAGGACGCGCCAGCCTGTTGTGGCCGAGGTGGGGATTCGGCTGATCGGCACAGAAGGAGGAACTGCGGGAAGAAACATCGCATCACTGAATAATCATCATGACCTTATTAGTAATGCTTATACAGCTCGGGCATCTTCTAATCCATTAACAAAGAATAACAATCTACAGCTATGCAATCAGTAATTAAAGTGTCGTTGTGGACAGTGGTAATATGAAGCGCCACGATGATAAATATGTTTAAGTAAACTATCTACAGTAGGCTTGCCCTAACAATAATAAAACAAAACAATCTGATCCTTATAATTTTAATCTAAGATACAAACACAAACCATTTTACACCAAAGCCTGTTTGAATTCTCTGGTCTATAATTTAAATTATAGGTATATATTAATGTAATGCCTCATCATTTCTATAGTAACAACTAATTCACAGTCTTGTATGACATTAACGAAAAATATGTAATAACTGATGCGTTCAATAAGGAGATATTTATTTTAACATTTTATAGATAGTGTTTAGGAGAGAGGATTTTTGTCTTTGGTTTCTTATCAACATCAAGAGAGAGAGAGAGAGAGAGAGAGAGAGAGAGAGGGGAAGCTGGTGAGGGAACAGGACATGAGACAACATTAAATGGTAGTAGAAATGATCAAAAAGACATTCATTAATGCGTTTTATGCCGCAGTGCAGTAGTAAGTAAATCAACTGCTGACGTGGTAACTTTTTCCAGAATAACCCACTGCACTTGCTGTTGCTTTAAAGTGAACTGAAAAAATCGACAGCTGATCTGCAGTTAAAAATAATTTATTGTGGTGGAAACAAATCTGTCATGCTAATGGCTCCCTGAAACATGTTCAGACTTGAGAATTCAGGCTAGGTGTGAAAACGGACTAACTTTCACTTGCAGAAAACCTGCGGTCAGTTATTTCTGTGTAAAAGCCTGTTGGACATCTAGCGGTAAGCAATCTTTTGGCCGCTCTTCTGACTGACTTCAGTCACTTCACCTCTTTTTTTGGATTCTATTAATTAAAAAAGGAAGAGGAACTTACCAAGTACTGTTAGTTTAATCATAACTTCTGCGTAGCCCGTGTTACCAGACACTTCACAGGAATAATCACCAGTGTTTTGTCTGGTGACTTTTGCAATCCTCAGACCTCCTTGGTACTGCGTCATCAATCCTTGATAAGACTCTGAAGACAACAACAAATCATGATCTTCATAAAACAACTTTCATCTGTAGAAAGTAAATGAATTAATGGGTTCTAACTTGGGGTTCTTACTTGTAATCTGGCCATCGAAGTAGATGAAGGACTGTGTGCCTTTTGCATTCGTAAACTTCCATTCCACTCGAGGTGATGCCCCAAAATCAGCCGAGTAATCACATTTCAAATCAGCTCCTGAGCAGACAAAGAGTTCACAGTTAATTCTGGTATTTATTCTAAACAATGCTAAATACAAGTGTTTCTGTGTCTGAAACCTGCTCAGAAGCAAATGCCTCCAGTTACACAAAGGACACAAGGTTTCTTTTTAATCGTTCACAATTGTACTCTTCAGTATACCAGTACTTTCAACCTGCATAGTCTAAACAGAACACAAAAGGAACATGTACGACATCTAAAGAGCTGACTTGAAGGCTTGAACATGCCCCTAATCCTGAGCTGCTCAATGATCCAGAACAGAGACGTGAAGCTTAAAACCAATGAAGCATAACCACCAAAAAACAACAAACAAAAAAAAACCCACCATTTGAAAATGAAGGTGAGGAAGAAACAGACATACATACCGCTGTTCTCTGTGACCATAATGTTGGGTGTACTCGTGCTGGCAGAAAAGGCATGCAGGCCTGAGAAAGACACATGTAGTTAATGTTATACTGTTAAACTCTCTTTTTACACTGCCACAGGCAAAGTCAACTTCAGCTAGCAGTAGAGTTACACTTTGCATTGATGTAAAGCCCTGTCAGGTTCAAAAAAACAATAAAGAGAAAACAGTGATTTTGATCACAAACCAATTATTTCAGATACCCTGTTGTCAAAGAAAAAAATGTGTCAAAATCCACCATCTTGAACTTCTCTTTACAGGACATTCATCTTCCAGTACAGTTACAACTTTCAGCTTTGCTTTAGGAACTTGTCCAAAATATCATATTCTCAAAAAACATTGGCCTTTCGTGCTTTATGGACGTGACAGTTGAATTTGCATCATGTCTCGTTGCCCGAGTAACCTTGGCATGAGTAAGACAGTTTGTACGTCTTTGGTAAATGTTATTATAAATGAGTAAAAGAAAAAAAAAAGAAAAGAAAATTTAAAAAGGTGTTATATGGGATATAAATCACGGTATATTATTGTGGAGAATGTAGCATTAGGACTGAAATGTGAATTCTCTTCAACTGTACTGATGCCGTTAATTTAACAAAAGCCGAATGAACCTCTCTGTTCCAGTGGTGTAGACTGCATGGGCTCTGTCGGTGAACTCGCCGGGAAACCGAATTAATAATTTACGCACAATTGCTTTAAAAATTAAAGTCAGACAGCCCTTGAACAAGCGGTTTGGAAAGAAACAGAGAGCTGGCCTCATACATACGTACCGCATTTTTATTTCTGCTTGAGCTCAGAAATTCTCTCTAGTGCTACAAAATCGTGCTCCCTCCCAATCAGCAGCAAAGCACGCAGGAGGCACGAGGAGCCCGTTTCCAGGAAATGCAAGCTAGCTTATAAGATGACATCATGTGGAGCAGGTGTTCTCAAAATATTTGCCACGAGGGAACTCGAAGTCTTACAAAAATATTTCAACTGACCCCGACAGTACAGATCTACTTTACTTACGCAGTTACAATATTTATATATATATATTTTTTAAAAACTGCAGACCCCCAGCTATAGTTCCCATCATCATGGTCTTCGAGAATCTCAAGATAATCTCCCCAATTATATCTAGTGTGTTGTCACAATACAATACATCAGATCTCGTTTCGCTGTTTTTTAAAATACAGATCAAATTCTTGAACATGTTTGACCCTGTTGACACAAAGATCAGACTTCAGAGCTGATGCTCACTATTACAGTTCTTTTAGGTACACAATCTGTACTTCGACAAGGCTAACTCCACGCTGGTTGATTTATCTTTAATCTTGCGACATTACGAGGCCATCGTGCTCTACAGAAGAGCTCCCTAATCACACAGCACTTTTAAGTCGCTGTACTTTGTTACCTCTCGTTTCTGTTTGTGGGTAAATATTGTTACGTGAGGAGGCCAGTGAGTGTGTACTTATGATTTCCAAAAAAAAAAAAAAAAGCAGCATATTTATTTAATTACACCACTACAGATTTCTGTACATGTCGAGCCACAAAAACAGAATAAGTCACTTGTGATGAGTCAGTATTATGATTCATTTTTGTTTATCCTGAGGCCATTTCCAAAGACAACAGGTTCAACAAACTTGACCACAGTGTGTGTGCGCGCATGTGTGTTTGCTTTACTCGTGACCGGCTTCGCCGGTCGGCTCACGTCATACAGGAAAGGTAATATAAATCAAACAGTGATGTTTGACCTTGAACCTTGAAAAAGAGGCTATAAACACCAAAACTACTGATATGCAAGAATGGTACTAAGTAATATCCAACACTAACTAAGTATGCAGTCTACATTCTTCAATCCTGACGTACACGAAACAGAATAAGAGCGTTTGTCCCCTTACAGACTAACAAAATATACTTATACTCATGAACTGCTGCTGTAATGATAAATACTGTCTTGTGCTCATCCCAGGACTCTTATTAACCATAGGCTCACACTGAACCTCCATTGGAGCCACTGTAATGATGCATAGTCCTACTACCGGGTCTCCAGTCTTAGACGATGGGATCCCTTTTGAGTCTGGTTCCTCTTAACCTTTCTTAGGGAGTTTTTGCTTGTTGCCTCATTTGGATTTGGGTATAAAGCTGTTTTGCGACACTGTCTATTGTTAAAAGTCCCACACAAAAAAAAAAAAGCGAACTGATTTAACAATGAAGGTCATGCGTTTGCTCTTTTAGATTTTGCCTTGAATAGAAACACAAACGAGGAATTTGACTTCTCACATTATGGTTTTATTTTAAAAGGCTGACTGGGAAGCAAAAGGTTGCATGCTCGCTTTCTACAAGATCTACTAAAGTAATCCAGGAAAGAGTTAAATGCCCATGGAAGCCTCTCAGGAAGTGATCTAGCTAGTAAACATGATTAAGTTGTAAAATCACCACATGTTGAATTCTTGCCAGATACAATAAGATAAAAAAAAAAAGGAGAAATAAGATAAGTCACGATCTCATGCTGTCTTATTATCGGTCACTAAAATGGGCTTCATATAAATTGATTAGACCAATATCATAGAAAATCTACATGTTTGCCATTTTAATCTGCTTCTTGTCTCAAAAAAAAAATATCCCTTCACTGGTATTTAATGCAGGTTTAAATCATGTCATTGATGCAATTCAACAGAGGAGTCGTTCATATATCAATATGCATTAATATCAGCCTACAGTGGTAATATTTAATTAATTAATTAATTAGCCTACTTGTTTGTTTATATATTTATTATTGTTAAGTAACTCGACTCTTCCGGTTTAGCTCGTCTTTGCTAAATCACTTCCTTGTTTGCGCACTGCCAGAGAGCCGGTTTCGAGGGGGGATGGGTGGAAATACGGGCTGTGAGGTGAAACTGCAGGGCTCGATCACAAATCACAGCCTCGTGACCACTACGTGGGGTGCAAGCGGCACAACATCAAGCCCAATGTAGTGCGCATACTCAGGGAGGAGGGAGCCATTTGGGACGTACAGGTGTAACTCGAGCACTTGGGTTGGAAACACCTGCCGAACGAGTCTAAAATACATTTAAAAAATTTTAATGATTTAAACCTATGTTTAACTGAAAATACATACATTTTTTGCTCCAGAATAATTTATATAATTAGAGGACATGCCTGTAAATATCATAAATGTTTACAATTGTACATTATATCTACCACCAAGTGCGCTATGGAGCAGTTCCAGGACGCACACCATGTTTAAATATATAGATATTAAGATATAATAATTAGTATATGTAATTATGCTATAAATAAGCGTGATTTATCATTTGCTCGTCACACTGTAACATGACAATCTAATTAGTTGGTTAATATTATGCAGAATAAACAAATAAATAAATAAATAAACACTGCTCTATTTCTACGCTTTCTAGTAACGAGAAATGAGACTAAACCATGTCCAACACAGTTGTTTCCCTTTTTGTGTTGAAACTTAGTGTTTCAATTGTTTCTTATGTTTTTTTTGTTTTTTTTGGAAATGAAACTTTCTTACCTGTTGCTTGCCAGCAGAGAAGTACAAACACGACGAACATGGCGAATAAACACAATATTCCGTTTCAAACAGCTTTCTTTTAGGGAGGAAAAAGTTGATAAAGACGTTTCACTTAAGAAACTGTATCCTTATTCGACGTTTAGACGCTAAAAAAAGATCCACAGGAGGTCGTTTAATGAGCGAAGTGAAGTAAACGCCCTTCCGTGTGAAACTCGCTGCTTCACCTGGGCTCATGCTGAGGTGCTGCATTAGGACACGCCCAGTTCGTGACGTAGTGAGAGTACACGTCACCGCGAAGCAGGAATATTGTATCAGTCCTTATCGTGTATGAGCATCAGTTTCTGCTACTTTTAGTTTCCTTTACTACTTTAATTTCTGCCTGTAGTTTACAGACTGTGTGTCTGTCTCACAGGCTTAATGATTCCTACCAAAACAGCATTTACTGCTGTTTGGCGTTGTCTGCCAACCAATAATTTATGTGACTCATACAGTGGTTACTGGTCAGCTTTTTTTTTTAAACTGACTAAACATCACCTTGGACTGAAAGGCATGGTCATAGAAAATGAAAAAGTACTTTTTATTAGTATAGGTGTATGCTTAAACTGTGCCCCAGAAAGTGTAGTTTGAGTGCCTATGAATTGGAGTTTTCTTGACTGAAGGAAACAGCTGAAAAGGACAACTATCTAAACATGTTTGTTTCACCAAAACACCAAAAAGCATTAGCATTAGCATACACTGTGCTAGACAATTTAGTCACATGAAAGCCTGTTCAAGTTAGGTAATATGTATATGAGAGGAGTTGGACTAACCTTTGCTTCAGTTATTTTATTAGCAACAAGACTGAACAGAGTAAAGATCTGATTTGTGTACAGCTCACTATAAGCTAGATGAAGATAAACCTTGCCGTCTTGCTTTCGACGTTCCACTTCCAATAGGCTAGAAATTACTAAGAGCAGTAGTACTTATGTTTGAGCTTTTTAACACAGGGTCTCATTATAGACGCAAAACTAATATGCGTATACATTAGGGAACATACTCATATAAAGATACATAGGAAACACCGTTCCTTATTGCTTTTTTCCCCATACTTGAGCATTTCGGGCCCATAATTCCGTTATGTTCTGAATATCAAGTACGATAAACAGAAAAGTTGCATTTGCTGTCAGTCTCCCATTTTGTTCAAACCACACAAAGGACTTTAACTTGGTTATTCTTCTTTTACTAATCTTTGTTAGAACGACTTGTGTGCTTAGGGTCATCGTTTTGGCGCATGAGCCAGTTTCAGTTGACAGACAGAAGCCCTGACATTTTCCTTTATAATTCGCTGGTATAATACAGAATTCAGTTTTAGTTTAGTTTAGTTTGAACATGTTAAAGAAAATATCACTCGAAATGCAGAAAATAAATGATAAACATTAACATCAAATTCGCAATTAAATAACGAAATAGAATAAATATTATGTATCCGAAAAGGAGTAGAGGGAAGACATAATCACTTATCTAGTCCTACACCTTATCTCCACTTAATGATTGTATTCAATGTTCATGTCTTGTCCAACCATCCCCCAGTGTCCATCATACGCACCCTTTACTGTAATGATCCTCCTCATAATGAATGCATAGACAATGTCCAAGTGCCCATCAGGTATATCCCAACACATCACCATCATAATCAGTGAGCGTTATCTTCTCGAGAGAAACAAATTATTTCTTTGTACTAAACTTAAACCTTTTGATACGCTTACTCTGTTTGAGCTCCACATCAAGACCATTCCACAAATTTACCACACAAACTGAAATACACGTTCTCTTATGAACACAGCATTCTTTTTTCTTTTATCTCTGTATAGACACATTTTTTTAATATTGCCAGGAAGTAGATTATTTTTTAGCTTTGAACATTATCTCTACCGTCTATATTCCACCATATCATAAAGTTTGAAAGCATGGGTCTGTAAAAACCACCTGTTCACGAAATCCTACTTGTTTACTATTCTTATGGCTCTTTTTTGTAGTATGCATAATACTTGCATAGTTCTTTTGTATGTTACCCCACACCGCTACACAATTATTTAGATACAGTAATACCAGTGAGGAATATAGCATGTACAGCACTTTATGACTCAGAATGTGCTTTTCCCAGAACTGCAACTCTCCTTGCAAACTTTGCTCGCACATATGTTATATAAGGTTTCCAGCTGATCACACCCGGAAATTTATGTTCATATACTCTTTCTATATTAATATTATCTATGCTCACTTGGACTTGAGTGTTTATCTCATGATTTCCAAACAACATAAGCTTGGATTTGTTCAAGTTTAATTATAACTTTTTTTTATCAAACCATTGTTTTAATTCTTTAATTTTTGATGTGACCACCCCCAAAAACTGCTGCAAATTTCACCCATTTTAACCCCCAAATATTAGTCATCCATAAAGAAAATAAATTTCTGTATTCTTGATATCTTTCTTATATCATTTACATACAAAATAAAAAACAATTGACCTAAAACTGACCCCTGAGGGACTCCACAAGTTATATCCATATTTATTGACTTATAATCACCTATTTGTACAAATTCTTGTCTGTTTTCTATATAGCTTTTCAACCAATACAGTGCAACCTCTCTGATACCATACTTTTCCATTTTATTGAGCAACAGTTCATGATTTATGGCATCAAAAGCTTTTTGTTTTTTTAGATCAGTAAATACTCCCAATGCATATTTCTTTTTTGTCAATACAACTAACAATTTCTTCTATTAACTCTATTAGTGCCATAGATGTTGATCTGTTTGTTCTGAATCAGTCAACAAGGTATGTGTCTCAAGAAAATTATCTAACCTGTCAATGAATAGCTTTTCCAATATCTTTGAAAACTGCGAAAGTAAAGATACAGGCCTGTAATGGGCTAAGGTTAGCCATTTTCATTTTACATGGAAATGTACCCGTTCGAAGGACAAATTACAAATATAAGTCATAGGGTTTACATTACCCATTACCAACGACTTTCATGACTAAGATCATATCAATTTTGTCATGGTCAGTGGACCTTTTATTCCTACACTTGCTAACAATGGCAATAATGTCCTTTTCATTTACAGCTCTCAGAAAAATTGAGATTAGATTTCTATCCTCATAATTATCAAAAGCCCCCTGTTCCTTTGGCTGTGGATAAATGATTTCAGAAGTGGTCCTACGCTTACAAAAATGGAAAAATCCATTCACCGCATCATTCATATTGCTGTAAGTCTTATCCTTATCAATAAAATACTGAGGTAATTTGTATTTGATCCATTTCAGATTCCATTTAATACACTGCATATGTCCTTGATGTCATTTTTGCTTTTCTCTAATATTTTATTATAATATTCCTTCTTGCAATTCCTCATTATATTTGTTAAATCATTCCTGCAGTTTTTGTACTTACTTTCTGCCTTTATCATTCTATTTTATAGTATTTATACAAGTTATTTTTCTTTTTACAGGCAATCTGTAGTCCGTTTGTGGTCCATTCATTGTTCCATCAATGATGACAAGCAGTCCTGCCCCATATGCAGCAAAACAGGCCCAAATCTTGATACCACCACCTCCATGTTTCACAGATGGGATAAGGTTTTTATACTGGAATGCAGTGTTTTCCTTTCTCCACAGTCAGCAATGTTCCTTTTAGAGAGCAGAGGTTTTGCCATGGACACCATTGTTGTTCAGTGTCCTCCTGAACATTAACATTAGCCAATGTGAAAGAGGCTTTTATTTGGTAAGAAGTTACCCTGGGTTTTTTTGGGACCTCACAAACTATTACACAGCTTGCTCTTGGACTAATCTTTGTTGGTCAACCACTCCTGGAGAGGATAAAAATGGTCTTGAATTTCCTCTAACTGTTTGAGTGTAGAGTGGATGAAGACTGCCGAACTCTTTAACAGATGGTTTTGTAACATTTTTCAGCCAGATAAACAACTCTTTTTTTTTTTTTTCTGAGGTCCTCAGAAATCCCCTTTGTTTGCACCATTATTAAACATCCACAAGCATTTTGTGAAGATCAGACTTTGATAGATGCCTGTTCTTTGAATGAAAAAGCGCTCCCATTCAACACCTGATTGTGATCCCATTGATTGAAACACTGGACTCATCACTAATCCTAGAGGTTAACATGCTTTTTCCAATCACTGATATATAATATTGGATCATTTTCCGCAATAACTAAATGACCAAGTATATCGTTTTTGCCTCATTTATTTGATTGGGTTCTCTTTATCTAGTTTTAGGACTTGTGTGAAAATCTGATGTTTTAGGTCATATTTATGCAGAAATGTATAAAATCCTAAAGGTTTCACAAACTATCAAGCACCATTGTGTACCTGCTGACCCCATGATTATGGTTATTTGATGATGCTTCTACTCGCAGTTCCTCAACGAGCGCCCATCAGTTGAATCCCTGCAGCAGCCACAAGCCAGAATGTTTTATCAACTTTTTCAATAAGCATGTGTCCACCATCGACCTATACATGGTACAAAAATAGCAGCCGTCCACCTGAGGACTCCAGGCAACTTCATCATACAAAATGAACGCTCATAACAGCAAATCTGCCAGTCTGCATTCCTGTTGTTCCATTGAAAACCTTTTGAATGCAAGACCTCATTACAGATCTGAAAGAATTTCAATGCTAAAACATGCAGCGTGAGCCAGCTAACCGTTGTGGATCAGGTTTTTTGCATACGTGAAAGAAATTGGCCGAGTCCGGTACGGACAATGTCCTAGAAGTGCAATTGGAATCCAACCAACTGATTAGAGCTAATCAGTGACTACATGTTTGTGTGAAACAGGAGTTTCCCAGCATGGCTAAGGTAGACCGGATATTTGTAAAGCCTTGAATGGGCAAGTGTCTCCTCAGTGCATTCAAGCCATGTTCAAAGCTCTAATATGAATGAACGAACGTATGCATACCTGATGAAAATAATTCTGATTCTAGGTAAACCAATGTATATCCTAGAGAAGAAGTGCTGTAAGTCAGAAAGTCCTCTACAGGTTGAATAGTATTTTAATACAAAACTGTTACATTTTATTTCTTTTAATTTAATACAAACCTAAGAAATTTGGTACAAATAACATTGGTGTTATTGAAAATTATTTGGGAGACAGAGTTTGAGATACACAAATCCCTGGATGTCTTTTCTTCTCACAAGCCTAAGTTAACTAAATATGGCAATGTACAGTATATTGCCAAAATATATACAAAGATTAAATTTAATTATAGCGACTGAGTCATATGGAATAGTTTATCACCAAAACATTTCAGAGCATATTTTCCTGACTCCGGAAGGGTTTATAATGTGCACGAGCCATTATTTCAGAAGGAAATTTTACCCTGTTACCCAGTACAAAAGTTTCAAATACCTCAATAACCACCAATGTACAGAACCTGTTCAAGCTGACGGACATCTCTAATTCCCGTAACTCAGACCGGTTCATTAGCACAAACGCTTTTGCTTTCGATTTGGATTCAGAAGTCATAAAATGAGCTTCGCTGCCTGTTTTCAAACTAATCTACTATGCAGTAGGACATAAAAAGAAACGATTTATTTAGACACTGCTGATCTTACTCAGGAAAAACAATGCATTTTAGTGCAGTTCAGAAATCCGGGGGTAATCTGTCCATCAATCATTTACTACGAGGAGCACACACTGAACATGGAGCTTTCACAAGCTTATCTAAAATCAGTTATCTTCTATATAATTCATAGCCTTACTCATCATCAGCCATAAGGCAATTAAACTCTATCAAGTCCAAAGACATTCTGTCATACAATCTTTAAAGAATGCACTTTAAAGAATGCGAAGGGCAGGGCTGCTTAAGCTTAATTCTTTAGAAGCCTGTGGTGGGAGGAGATGCATTTGAGGACGTGCAGGGCTTCACTGAGGGTCCATGCTCGACGCAGCGACTATACCATGATGCCTTAGCTGGCTTCTAAGCATCTGATTCTTAGATTTCCAGTCTTCAACCTGTGCATGTCATAAATAAAATATGCAAAGTCAAAATTAGGAAGGAAAAAAACTTGCTCCAAAGGTGATGAATACACTCTACATTTTTAAAAATTATTGTTACTTGCTTACACTGCATGTTTGAATTGCCCATATTGTGAAGCAAAAGCCGAAGTGTGAGCAGGACTGAGAGGAAAGGAATTCATTAAATCCCAATTCTTAATATGAAGTCGTTCCCTGACACACGCACCTACACACTGTTCACGAATCTACATGAAACATGATCCAAATGCACAGGGCCACATGTAATTCAATTCTAATATCTTAAGTCCAGAAAGGTTTTCTCCCCTCAACCTTGGTGGAGCTGTCCGTGTGAGTGCATACTGCTTTCCCATCACACAAAACGTAACTAAAACGGTCAAATAGAGTTTAAAATGGGCTCCAATCAAGCAGTGTATCCTTTTAAAGTGGTAAAGCAGGAGCTCGTCACCTCTTGTCTGAGGAGCTGGTTGTCCAGCCTGAGTCTCTCTAGTGTTTCCAGCTCCTCTGATAATCGAGCATTGCTTTGGCGCAACTCCTGAATGTAGTCACAGGCTTTTGACAGGATCCCACCTTTACTCTGTAAAACGATGGAGGAACTCAGTTAGGAGAAGAGAAAAAGCACACAGAATGACTAGTTACAGAATCTCTCTCTTGTGACTGTAGAGATTAGACTCACCTGGCTTGTTTTGGCCGAATCCAAAGTGCAATCAGGGATTGTCTTGGACAGCTGGACAATCCAGTTGTTTATTTTGTCCCTGCGTCTACGTTCAACTAGGGAAAAGGAAAAACATTAAAATCACAGGTCAATATTAAACAGGTATACTTATGTCGAAAAGCCATTTTTAAAATATCTTTGGAAAAAATATTTAATTTAATAATGTACCAAAGGGTACATCTTCCATCAAAATAAACCACCTCTGAACATTTCAGTATTTTAAAAGCATGTCACTGTTGATCCATAGGCAGGGTATAAATGAAGAACTAGTTCATCATGTTTCACGTCCCCCTTTTCCTCACACCAGCTACTAGTGAGTGAAAAGGCTCAGTAGGTTTCATGGCATACTCCAGAAGTATAACGTGTTACATTTTCCACTGCAAGTTATCTTCACTTCTTAAGTTACCTCCTGGGAACATGATCAGAGTTGCAAACTCCATAAGATGCTAGAAACACTGAAATGTCATGCTAACTCATTCGTTAGCCACTAAGGCTAGCCGGGTATACTAGACCAGCAAAACCTCCACAGCACCTGTCTCACACACACCAGTTTCAATAACACACGAAATGAACAGTCAGTCTGCATCCCTGTTCCTTTGAAAACCTTTAAAAAGTAGACAAGGCCTTACAAGTGCAACTGAAACTTGACCAAGTGCTAAGAGCAAATCAGTGCATGTGCATTGTACATGTTTGT
>JAQQZR010000017.1:8163029-8180821 GCA_030068235.1 Notoglanidium macrostoma
ACAAGGCCTTACAAGTGCAACTGAAACTTGACCAAGTGCTAAGAGCAAATCAGTGCATGTGCATTGTACATGTTTGTCCATATTTCTGTGAAGCCTCTAAAAGGCAGAATGGTCAAGCCATATTCACGGCCGCCATGATGAAGGAATGTATATGTAGCTAAGGAAACTGTTCAGACTCTAAGGTTAAGCTGATATGTATCTGGAGGCTGAAAGGTTGCAAATCAGAGAATCCTGTTCAAATGAGCATCTAACACACATCCACTACAACACTGCAGTTTCTATGTAATTCTACCCCGAGGGCTCCGTTACCTTCGTTGTGCTGCGCTCTCCTCTTGTCATCTCGTGAAGTGCAAGGCGTCTCTGCCTTACTGTGGAATTGAGAGGAGAATTAATTTTTGCTGAAATGAAACCATAAAGGAACATACATACCTATATTAGAGGTCATACATCAAAGTCAGTGAAGATATGTACCTCTGATTGGTCGCACCCAACACTTCCTGTGGTGACATCATCACATAGAGTTGGCCTCAGGACAAAAGGAATGAAAATAAAGTTATGCACACTTCAGTAGCAGAGTCACACGTCTAGAACTCTTAAAAGCGAATCAATATTTCACGATATAGCAGACCGAGACAAATTAAGAAACGTTTCAAATTAAAACAATCATGTTCACGCATATTAGCAAGCGGCTCAATTTCTGCTAGCCGATCATGTTCATATCATATACCAGTTCATATCCACAAATTCTGAATATGAAATAAGGCAGCACTACCGTACTACTCGAAATATTGTGATGCACATGAAAATGTATTCAGGTATTGTAAATTATATTTCTTTTGCCGCATCAGCCTTTTCCTTTCCAGATCTGAGCACAGCTCCAAACCTCGAACAAACAACCATAAGCAAATTAGGAGCAGAGCCATGACTTCAGCATGCAAACACCTCTTACTTACCTGCAGACGTAGGTTGTGCGAGCAGCGAATCAGCTGCATGGACATTGGTTACTATGGTTGCTGGGGCGGTGTCACTGAGAGTGGATGGATAGTAGTAGTGGCCTTCAGTGGCCTCCGTCTCCAGACCCTCAGCCTGAGAGTACACAGCCTGCACACACGATAAATTATGTTCCCATGCAAACACTTCGCTAGTAAAAAAAAAACAACGTACAGGTCTCTATGTTTCCATCAAGTATGCAATGTTATGCAATTATTTTGGAGTGTGCAATCACAGGACCAAACACTCACACAGATTGTATGGTACTACACCATGTATCCAGATCTTCGTGATCTTAGTTAGCCAGCTAATCATTTAGCAACCACCTTCTCGGTGTTGAAATGGTTTACGTATTACCACAGATGCAGTTCTACAATGATTTACTAATTAGTATGAGTGTGCATGGTTTAGGGTGTAGCAATATTAACGGTGTTCCACTCTCGCTCATCCACTACAAACTCCCATCACTTTTCACAGCTGTCATTTTTACCTCATCAGCTATCAACAAGAAACGCTTATGCATTTTATTATTATTATTATAATTGGGTTCTTAAATTTAGGTTTTTGCTGAAATCGAGGGCCAACTCTCTAAGTAATAATGAGACAACATGGTTCTAAGGCCAACCTTCCAGTAAGAGACAAGGTAGCTCTAAAGCCAATTGATCAATATTAATGAGGTAATGCGGTTTCTAATGCCAATCATCCAGTAATAATCAGACAACACGGTTCTAGGCAAGGAACATCATGGCTCTTTGTCCAGTAATATCGAAACAATGTCATTCTAAGGGCAATCTCTCTTACAATGAGGATATTAGTAAAGGTCATTAAAAAAAAAACAACAACAATGGGGATGTGTGCAATAATGACAGAGGCTGGGCATTCGTGCAGCAACAATGATGCAAATAATGAGGCAGCATGATGCTAAGGCCCATCCATCACCCAATATAAAAAAAAACAACAGGGTTCTAGGCCAATCAACCTAACAAAGTGTTGTACATCTAGTAATAAGGCAGCTGTTCTAATGCCAGTCACACAGTAACAATATTCGGTTCTAATCACCCAGTAATAATGAGACAACAGGAAGAGATCCAGTTACCCGTGTTACAGGGGGTGTCCCAGCCTGAGTCCCTGCAGGGAAGCCAGTCACAACACTAACAGCTGCAGTTCCATCTGCCTGAGCCTCCATCTGCCCTTCAGCTACATGTATCACTCGATACGTCACCTACAGCACAGAGGTCAAGAGGTTAACCTCTGTGAAGCATGGATTACCTCTCAAACAGCACAGCTCAGTGCTGAAGAACTGAACAAGCCAACCAGTTTAGCTACAATCTAGTTGGTTTTACCAATAAAAGTAACCCCTAAGCTAAAGTCAGTATTAAAAGCATACTGATTGTCAATTAGGTTGAAGAGTAAAGACAAAACAGTGCTTAACTTGTGCTTAGTTTGATACCATACCTGCCCGGTATTTCCCTCCGTTTTGAAAACATACTTTATTGGCTGTTGAGCAGAAAACGTGGCAGCTGACTGTATCGTCGTGATAGCGGACGGATCAACAGCTGTAGCCATGGCGCCTTTCACAAAAACACACGGAGTGGGTTAGAGTCACCAAACCAGCCAGTCAAGTACAGCAAGTCTTCCACCTGAGTGTGGCACGTTTGCATACAAGAAGCTTTAAAAAAAAAAAAAAGGCAGTGCGCCTTTTTGTGTAGCTTAGGGTGCAAGTCAGACCTAAAGATGATGGAAATGTAGTTCTCTTTTAAATGGCATACCTTCCTCCATGATCGGCACATCCACCTGTGGATCAGGGCTTTTCTGTTGCCTGTAGAGAAAGTAGACATGATGCATGGTCTGGTTTATTATGGTGTGTAAATAAAAAGACAGAAGGAGTAACCAAAACTAATATACGTAGATCCTCAAAACTGATCTTACACAATGACAAGATCACCTGAATTTAATAGTACTGATGAACAATTACATATCTGCAACAAGTACAATGGAAGCATGAACATCCATAACAATCAACCAGAGAACCTAAAAGTAATGCAAAACAATACAAACTTTAAAAAACTGGTGTCACAAGATATTAATATGGACTGGTTTAGTTTCAGAGTGTGAGCATGAATGCAGGTGTCTTTGTTCACTGAATTGCTCTCTCTCTCTCTCTCTCTCTCTCTCTCTCACACACACACACACACACACACACACACACACACACACACACACACACACACACACACACGATGTATAAAATACGAGAATCAGACCTACAGAACATCATTGCCACCTCAGTCCTGATAAAGAACCTAGATCCTCTTCAGCACTACGTGCAGCTAGCCTGTGGTGAACTTACCCACACCCATAGAAACAGCTGGTGCACTTTTGTTGATGGATGAGATTAAAGTGCTGCATTTCTCTTGCCACATAAACTCACAAACATGTGAAATCACAGGCACAATTAGGGACTCCGATGATCACAACAAGATTCTATTAGTATCACAAATCCTGAAAAAAAAAATCCTCAAGCTGCAGACCAGAAACAGTAAATAAAGCAAGAATGCCAAATCCCACTCCTGAGGATCTGCCACTCTGCAGCTCAGCTCCACACCTGCCTCAAATGCCACTAAACACCTTAATTACCTGGGGCAGGTGTGTTAGAATGCTTTTACACGTAGATTGCTAGAGGTTTGTTTCAAAGGACTCCTGAAACCTTGTTCGTCATGGTGCCGATTTTGACTGCGATGTTTTAGATCACAGTTAAATATGCTTGGATTAACCTGACCAAAAGTTTTTCCTTTTTCTTCCTGGATTATATCACAGAAAAATAAACTGGGACTTCTGAGATGGTTAGTGCACTATCAATTACACAATACTAAATACTAAAATTACGCCGTACCAATGAAAAAGTGGGGCAGTTATGCAAACGTTTAAGTGTAGAATGTGATTCCACATGAACCCACGCCTCCTGTTCTCATTACAGTTCTGTGGAAGAAAGTGTCGGAGCACATAGCAAGGCTTTGAGTAATCATTCAGATCATGAAAAGAGGACATGCTACCTCATGGTATCTGTGGTGGTAGGCAGAGCAATGTGTTTATAAAGTTTATAATGCTACAAAAGTACGCTGTGTTTCAGCGGGACAGTGTTCATAGTACTTCTTCACCCCTGCGTCGAAGCTCCAGTACTACAAAGACAAAATTACTAGGTACTATTTTTAGTATGCTTAATCTACTCATTTTAGACCGCACCATCTAACAAGTGTTGAATTATTCCATTGAAATTTTGGATTTAGAAGCCATGTGAGTAAAATATCCATAGTCAGGTGAATGTGAACACTTATGTATTTCAAAACATGAAGTGCAAACCTACTCTTAGGTTGGTGACCTGCATGTTCGGGGATTTGTCTTGTCCAGAAATTAACCTGCAACCCAGCAGATTGAACACACTACTATGCGCTCCTTTATGTACTGGATTTATAACGAACTGGTACACCACGGCTTATCAAGCAATGACCGTCAGCTTCTAATTTATTTTAATTTTTTAACTAATTTAAATCACCTGCAAAATGCAATAAGGTTTCTGGCTTGGCGAACTTTATATCTGATCCATATCCAAGTATTAGAACTATTTAAAAAAAAAAAAAAAAACAAAAAAAAAAAAAAAAAAATCTGCCTATAGAACCTGTAATACACTCACTGCTCACTTTATTAGGAACAGCTGTACACTTGCACATTCATACGCCATAATCTAATCTGCCAATCATTTGGTAAGCAACACAATGCATAACCTCATGCAGATACAGGTCAAGAGCTTGGATGTAATAACTCACAGAACAAGAATCTATGGGCACAAACTGATCCAAACTGGATAGCTGAAGATTTATTTAAAAAAAAAAAAAAAAAAAGCAAAATCTTTTTTTAAAAATCGCATTTTTTTTTTTTTTTCTTTCTTTCTTGCTTGGCTGACTGGTATGGTCTTCTGCTTTTGTAGCTCATCCACTTTAATGTTTGATGTGTTGTTCATGTTGAGATGCTTTTCTGCTCACCATGGTAGTAAAGAGTGATTATGAGTTGCTGTATCCAAGCTGATTGGATAACTGCATAAAAGAGCAAGTACAGGCGTTCCTATTAAAGTGGACAGTGAGTGTTCGCAGGAGACGTCATTTTTAAAAAGTAATGACACTCTGAAAGTTAAAAAGCTTGTTAGCTGAATGTGTACTGTAATATGTTGTACTAGCTTCGCAGCACCGTGTTTTTGCCCAGCGGAACCGTAACGTCACATGACTCGTCCTGCAGAAGTGATCGGCCTGAGCTTCAACATTAGTCTGATGCAGAGCAGGTTTGTGCAAACATAATATATATATATATATATAGAGTAACTAAGCAAGACTCCGAGCTCGCTACTAATCCCAGAATCCACAGAGGGAGGTAGTGTACAAGGGATGTACCCAAGTGCCCATTTAACACTCGTACTGCAATGCGCTATCTGTATTCTGATGACCGAGCATAATGCGGGAGTGCAGCTCAACAGCAGAGTGCGCATACCAAAAGCGCCAAGAGCTTTATATAGTCAGGTCCATAAATATATGGACATCGGCGGAGTTATTGTTGCTTTCTACCACGGTATATTAGCGCTGAATTAATGTGAGTGTTTACATCTGAATCAAGTAAAAGGTAGAAGAACTTTTTCTATAACAACTGTCTGCTCAGCGGTTACATGGCCAAGTAAGCAGATAAGAGTTGCTTTCAAGTGCTTTTTGAAATCTATAGCTGTTAGATCTCAACATGAAGTCCGAAGAGCCGTCACTGCCAGTGAAGCAATCCATCATCCTGCCGGAAAAGCAAACAAACCCATCAGAGAGATAGTACAAACATGAGGCGTGGCCGCGTTTCTTATTTGGAACATTTTTAAAAAGAAAGAAAACACCGGAGAGCTCAGAAACACCACACCGCCCAGAACACACATCAGTTGATGGCAGAAAACTTCTTTCCCTGTTAAAGATAAACCCCTTCACAGCCAAATGATGAACAGCCTCCAAGATGTGGGTGCGTCCGTGTCGAAGCCAAGTCGGTCATCTGATCGGAATCCATTTTGGGCATGCATTTCACTGGCTGAAGGCAAACGACACCAAGAGCGAGCAAGAACTGAAATCAGCTGCAGTAAAGGCCTGGTAGAGCATCAGCAGCACAGAAACCCAGCGTCTGGTCATGTCTATGGGTTCATAACAGAGGCGGGGAGAAAGTCCAACCAAGTACAAGGTCAAGACAAAATGGACAAAACCCTAACAGGGCACCTGTACGGAGTCTGATAAGAACCAGCAGCTAACAGACTTTAAAGCTCCTTTTGAATACATGGAAAGTCAGTATTGTCTGAGGGGAAAAAAAAACCTACCTGATTTTTAACCTACCATACATCTAAGACTATCTTGATGGACAGATAGATAGATAATGTCTTGGCAGATAGAGATATCGTAGTGTAGAAGAATGCATGTATGAACGCGCACTGAAAGGTGACTCTTCCGTTGCATTTCGCAGCAGAAATAGTTGGACTTTTTCCATTCTTTGCATATCATGCATTCTTATTGGTGGCTGAGCCGCTCTCAGGGTTAAACCATAGAATTGCTCTGTGAGAGGAAGAGACCTTTTCGAACACGGTCTACCATGTTATTCCTTTTCCTCCGACAGAGAGCCGGTTCTCGAACTCGTTCCGTTCAGGTTTCTTTGAACCTTGGCGCCTGCTAACTAACCAGCCACCAGCTTTGTGCAGAAACATTAACATCAATGAGAATTAAACAGCAGTAGCAAGACGACGGGTTGAATTGATTACCGGCAAGCTTTTATTCCGTTATTGCAGATATTTCTCCGATTTATCCTTTTCTATAGCGTTCTCTAGTGCTGTGCTCAGCTTCATCCGCAGACTGATGACACGCCCTACGATGTAATCACTGGAAAAACCAGCTGTCCTTTTGGTTCCAGCTAGGAACCAACTTTTCTGGTTCCAAACCAATTTATTTTTGGTTGCAATGCTCCAACAGTTCAAAATCTAGTGCGTGAACCAAAACAGAACCAGTTCTGTTGGTGGAAAATGGGTACGTGTGGTTCAGGTAGTGAAACTCACCCCTTCATCAGTGACAGGTCTGCCCTGTAACGTCCCGGTCCCGTTCAAACTTCAGCGGGTTTAGACACCCTCCGAGTGTGCATACAGCTCCTGGGGAAAGCACAGACATGATGGAGGATTATGATGTACAACAAATGTCTAGAACTGCTCTTTGGCTCTTGTTCGCAACCTCACAGCTACAATACTGATGAGAAAAAAGAAGAAAAAACAACTGCCATTTCTGTAAATTCTTTCAAAACTGATAATGACCTGTGTTTAATAAACAGCATGTTGCAGGTTGGTTTATTTATATATATATATATATATATATATATATATATATATATATATAATCTTATAAAAATGTTGGTCACTACAATAAAAGAAAATATGCAAATTAGGGTATTTTAATGATCTGCATATTTAAATGTACCTAACAATAACGTTTTAATGTGTATTTTACCATTTTGACATTTAATTCAGCAAAAGCAGCAGAAATACCTAAGATAACGTCACATTTACTTTCAGGAATCTTTAGAGGAATATAAATATTTATATTTTAAACGTTTTATTATTAATATTTTTTTATTGTTTTATAGTGACGTAAAACACTAAAGGTTACTAACAGCTCCAAACCTCACCACTTAGCATATCATGGTTGTTAGCATGCTGCTCTTCCTGTACTCTGGTACAGTTGTTCGCCCTCATGCATTGCCTTTAGATGATAAATTAACACACTTTAAACTTCTATATATTAATTTCAATTAAACAAATCCTCAGAGCAGCCAAGAAAGCCAACAAGTATGTATAAATCATAACCAACCAGCCTTCTAGAGTTAGCAGTGCAGTTAGCTAGTTAGCTATCCATCTTCCAAGCAAAGACCAAAATATTTTTTTTCCAAGAAAAAAAAACAGCTTTACAATAAAGACTAGTAAGATAACCTTTATAAGATGTCCACTTTATCCGAACTGAGATTTCCTTGCAAATTTATTATGTAAAATTACCATAAGACCTCCAGGAACAAAACATTCCGTAGAGTGTTTATAATCTTTCACGCATGCGCGTTTTACAAAGCGTGCGATTCATACGAAGTCCACTAGAGGGCACAGACACCAAACTAAGTCTTCTTCTTTTTGTGCGGGATGATTGGAAGCTTGAACGCCATTCGGTGTGTTAAAGCGCCACCTACAGCAGGGTAGTAAACCTGACGAGTCAATGTCGTGCTGTCAAATCCTGTCACAGGCCCATGGGCCTTAATAATTCTAAGACCAATTTAATGATCTCTGTCCTTTGGGCCTAGGAGAGCAGATACCTGCCAGATACTGTCAACTAATTGACTCATTAATTCAGTTCTGTCATAAGGCACATCGATACATATATAGTACTGCTCTGTTTAAAGGATTCCTTTGCAATTTTATCTGCATCTTCATTCACCATTATCCCTTTGTGAGCAGGCACTCAAGAATATGACCTCACAGCCTGGATGAAAAAGCTGATACAGCATTTAAAATGGTTCTTGTAGGAGATCTGATAGAGCCTTTCTCTCTTATGCAGGTTGGGACAGATGTACAGTCCGGGGTTACGTTAAACGCAGAGGAAACATTTCACTGCATATTGTACCATGTATGATTGTGTGTGACAAATAAAATTTGAATTTTATCTATTGGACACATGCGAAATAGCAGAATTAACTCAATATATGGGTTAACAAAAAATTATTTTGACAAGTGTGTGTTTGCACATGACTAATCTAAACCAGTAAAAATAACTGAAATATATAGTGCAGTTATATTTCTATATTTCAAACGGTTTTAACAAAGGGGTAAAAATCTTTAGAATATGATAAACAATTTTCCTTCACTTCCTTTAAGGAAGTCAGCACCTTCAGGATTCAGAAATGTATCACATATAGGGGAATCTTGTTTCGTTGTTGTTGTTGTTGTTGTTTTTTTTTTGTTTTTTTTATAATGGCAAGCTAGCTCATAGAAAGTGGAATAATAATAATAAAAAAAAAGCCTGAATATGTCTGAATTCACCATAAATATAAAACGTCATTACATGGTGCAATGTTTAATAAACTATAATAAAAGAAACTAACAAATATATAAATAAAAAATAACCATATATAATACAAATAATATAATACACAACAACATTTAGAATGAATGAATGAATAATAAAATAAATAAATACATTAATTAATTAACCCATTCAAGCAGTGAGCACATACCTGGAGCATTGGGCAGCTCTACAACGCCCAGGGAGCAGTTTTTGGGGATAGGTGCCTTGCTCAAGGGCACTTCAGCCATTGATACAGAGGGAAGGGAAGGTGATGTTCATTCACAAATGCTGCTGTGGGGCTAGCCCTGAACTGTTTACCGCACCGTATCCAAACACAGATGCCAAAACACACTTATTTACCCTTTCCACCAATGCAAACTAGGTGCTAATTCTGGGTTGCTGGCAATGCCAGTTTGGAGTTGGTTTAGTTTGTGAACCTTTTAAGAACCAGTCTGCTTTTCCACAGGTCACGTATGCCACCACAGAGCCACATTATTACACCACTGTATACATTTAAATATGTCTCCACTTTCCCAGCAATGCTGGCATCAAGCATGACCGCAATGACAGACTACTGGTTTTTTTTCTTCTTCTTCTTTGGATTTGGCAGACTAGATGCTACTCTAGCATTGTTTTTTTTTTTTTTAAATGGTGGTCACAAAGTTTTAGTTGGTCTTGTTGGTCATGATAATCCCACCCCGGCCCCTGGAAGAGTGGTTCTTGGTTTTCCTGGCTGAGAGCCAATTCTTTGGCTGTCAAAATGCAAAGAACTGGTTCAAAATTAGGCCCTGGCACAGACCCACTGGCTGCCTTGGTGGAAAAGGGGCATCAGAGGATGCTTGTTTTATTCGGCAGCTCATGTATGTGTGAACAAACATTTTCTCCACTGAACTTCAATAAATACTGTTGGTCACAGTTAAATGATCAGCATCTGTGCTGTGCTGTGAATTTCAACATCAAAATGATGTTATGGGTTTCCCTGAAAGAGTTTCCCAGTTTCACTGTTCACATCCTAAAAAAATGACTGAGAATGGTACATTTTTAAGTACTTCTGGAAAAGATAGGTCATATCAAGACTGCCTTCCCTGTACCTTGAGAGATGGTGGGACCCGTCCATCAGTGCTAGAGGACGGGAGAGAGCGTGATGCATTACAGGGTGTGATAAGTGCTTTAGTGTGAGTGCTGGTCTATTTTATGGCTTTGTGGAGAGAGCATAGCAATGGGGTGACATGACAGAATTTAGGAAGGTTGAAAACAAGCCATCCATCTGCATTCTGGACCAGTTTCATAGGTCAAATGGTGCTCAGCAGCAGACCTAACAGTACCGAGTTGCAGTAGATCAGTCTCAAAATGACAAGAGACTAAAAAAAGCAACTGAGTGATGATGTTTGTCAAGCATGTTGAGAACTGAGCTGAAACATGGGTGTCTGAAAGAGGGAAGACAGGATGAGTTGAGTGTCAGCCACATAGAAGTGGTATGAAAACCTGTGAGAGATTGAGTGTAGACAGGGAACAGAAGAGGACCAAGTACTGAGCTTTGTGAGACAACAATGGAGCAATGGAGAGTCTGGAGTCTGTGGATCCCCTCCACATCACCTGATATGTCTGCCCCTATTATATATTATTATATATTATAAAGTATATATATACAGAATGTATGTTTTTTTGTCATTCCCATAAGAAGTGTTGGGGCTGTGCGCCATGCTGACATCACAGCACAGGAGTACACATTACAACGGCAATTATAATTCCTTGTCTAGCTTCCGGTAGCTGCTCCCATCAAATTTAAAACACTGATGCTTGCCTGCAAAGCTGAAGATGGACCAACACCGGCCTACTTTAAAGCATTTATCAAACCCCACCCTGAACCACACTCCATCCTAACATCTAGCTCGACCCAACCCACCATCTCTTAGAGTACTTAGAAGACATGTATAAAGGCTCTTCTCTGTCCTGGCATACAGTGAACTTCCCCTGGCTCTCGGAACAGCTGAGTCACTGGCTGCCTTCAGAAGACGACTGAAGACCTGCCTTTTCACCAAGCACTTGAATATGCACATTATCTATTTAAAAACAAAACAACAACAACAAATATAATCATCATATTGTAGTGAGCTCCCCAAGAGGGTTTTCAGGCTAATGGCATTCTTAGTCTCTGCCCTAGTGAACTTGCATTAAAATGTGTTTTGGAAGGAAATGACGAAGCAGTTCTGTAAGTTGCTCTGGGAAAGGGCATCTGCAAAAGGCTGTAAATTTAACATAATAGGAGGAAATAATTAAAGGATCTCAATCGTAAGTGATAACGATCTGGTTTCACTGTTAGCACAAGCTGCTTTTGTCACTCATCATTTTGTGGGTCTCATTTATGTCATAGTCGAGAGAAATCCAATCTAGAGATAGTGGAGACAACAAACAATTAACTCATTGTTCCAGCAGAGAATTGGTTCAGCTAATTAGCGATCTGCAAGATGACAAGCATGATGAGCAGAGTGTGTAGACGAGGAAGTGAGAGACACTGAAAGATTAAAGGACTAAAGTGCTGCAGCATTGCTCTAGCTCCGTAGAGAATACTACCAGCAGCTGGTCAAACAGCATTGTGGGTAATGTAGGAAGGCAAAATAAAAATAAAATAAAGTAAATGAAAGAAGTTTAAACTAAAGAGCCTCAATTTCATAGCAAAATTGATCTTGGATGCCACTGAAGATTACAAGATCAATATACAAGCAGTTGATTTTTCCCCTATTTACATGATTGTGTGTGTGTGTGTGTTTGTGTGGCATGGAACAAGCATGGGCCACTTCAGTAGACACACCTAGCATGTTTGTCCAGTTCGACAGCGGTCCTTTTCTGTTGGATTGGGAAGCTTTTTTGATAATGATAATGCGATATTTTTTGAATGTAGCAGAAAATGCATTTTATTTGTTTAAACAAGGTATCAAGGTCAGACAAGCTATATAGTCAATCACTTTTACTACATTAATGCAACACTCAGGAAAACTCAAAATAAACCTACATCATGGTACTAAAACATAAAAAATTAGGTTTTCAATGCCAATCATTATATAAACCCAATTAAAACAGTACCCACATACTTCACATGTTCCTTATGATCAAATAATGGCATATACTATGATGTTATACAGCATGCGGTAAGAAGTCATGATTAATACACAGAAAAAAGATGGAAATTCCAGGCATTAACACAGATTTGTCACTAACACAGACCAGAGAAGTGAATAAACTTGAAAGACTGGAGGCATTATCCTCATTATTTGAAAGCACTTAAAGGTTAGGGAGTAGGAGCAGGTTGTTTCTTCAGTGCAGGGCAGAAACTCTGGCTTCACTGCCATGGCCTGGCCAGTGGTGAATGTTTAAGGCTATATTTCATTCCAACATTCATCTCGATAGCTCACAGCATCCCGGACAGCAGGGGGAAGACAAAAGCCAACAGCAGGATCACACCATTATGCTTCAGAGTATTGCCAGCAGAGCAGGCACCCATGTTTTCTAGAACAAACAAATAAAATTTGTTTGAATAGCGATAGTGATCAGGACATTATTTCATTGAACACACTTAAATACCAACAAGGAAGCACTCCAGTGAATAATGTGTTTTTGTTTTACAGTGCACTTCCTGCAGGATGCAGAATGACTCATGAGTTTTAACTGGCATCTTTAATACCATATTAATGCAAAATCCAATTATGCTGAGACAGACCAACAGATCATAGAGACTGTGAGGCGGAATGAGAAAGAGACTGGTGATGCAGAGAAGAAGGAAACAAGTGTATATAACAAGAAAAGAAATACAAGGATTAGGCAAACCTCAACACTTTTGTTTTTCAACAAAAGACACTGCAATGACCTGACAGTCAAGGTCCATAAATGTAAATGTAGATCTTACTCTTTTCCACAGTTATGTCCTTTGTGTGAGACTTTTCCTGTCGAATGGTACAGTTGAACTTTTTGGGGCTGTCATCTAAAAAATCTTTCAGAGTCAAGACACATGTATCGCTCTCGAGTTTGATCATGCCCCGGGTCTTGAAGGAGGAATGCGCGGCTTTGTTAGGGTCATTAGTGGCCACCACTTTCTTATCTACTTCATAGGTACATGTTGCATTGATCTGTTTTATTGGAGTGAACTTGCAGTCTATCTGTAAGCTTTGATCCTTGGTCAAACAGGCAGTCAGTTGGTCTACGATTTGAGAGCCAGCCATGCCTACAGGACGGAGAGATACATCATTATTTTTGTGGACGGTGAAAGAAACTCCAGAAGGCAGTTTTATAAACTTTGTGATTTAAAAATAAATATGTATTATGACCATTGTATGTAAGGATATGCTGAGAATATGTGTGACTTTGCAGATAGTAACCGGTACATTTTTTTTTTTTAGGTAGACATGACTATAATAATGATGTCTATCTATAAAATCAATCATTTGACACAAAGTAGTTATTTAAAAATAACTTTGTTTCTGCTAAAAAAAAAAAATTGTCTATTAGATTCTATTGTTGGCACTGCGTCCATAGCAACGTAAACTTTGTACCCATCTTAAGATTAGCCTACTTAGTGCTATAATTCACATTAAACTGAACATTAAAATTAATATAAGAAAAATATTACATGGTGTTTTCTGATGGAGTAATGATTTTTGTTTTGTCACAGGGTGTCACAAATGTGCTGACATTGTTAATTTGATTATTAAAGCAACAAAATTTATTGGACTTCGTTCTACAGGTTGGATTGATAGGATTGGACGTGGTCCCCAGAATCGATGATCAGAACAGTGTCCGCAACAACGGTCGAACCGTAAAATGCCATAATTGACAAATCAGAACTGATTATTCAGCAAATCTGTAATGAATTTAATCATACCACAGGGTGGGTGTATTCCCGAATCTGATTGGTCAAAAAGTCTTGAGTAATTTAAAAAGATTCTGACAACAGCATTGGCTATAATTCAAATCACAGCTTTATATTAAAGTGCTCATTCTAATGCACTGCCACTCTGATGGTAACAACTATAATTAAAACTAATAAAAAATATCATCCTTTCATATCATCAGAAGATGTTGATTTTCTGGCATGAGGTGGCTTCTCAGTGACAAGAGATGACAAATAAGTCTTTATCTTAACTACAAGAGAGAGAAATAATAGAGACGGATGATGGAAATACATTATATAGCTGCTATAAAATAAACGATAACACAAACTAACTTGTTTTGTGGATGTTCCACAACAAGTAAAGTAGCTATTAGGATAGACAGCTTCTTCTAGTCTGGCCACATTACATTTCCCTGGTGTTCCCTAGAGCAAGATACTCTGTCATGTTAGATTGTGGAGAAAGAGAACTGCACTTTCAGTTATATTTCTACACATTGCTGCTGCAATGATTGGGTCAGGCTTAAAAGCTGGCTTACAATCATTTGACGATTTCATTCATTTGGATTCAATTATTTTGTTATCTGTATTGAAAAGATTTTGCAAGTTTGTGATCACTATTGAACAAACTACATATATTTGCATAACCCCTGTTCTGTAGTATTACTATGTGACTTTTAACAAGTCGGTGGGATGAAATATAGATACAAATGCTTTTTTACCCAGCAGACAGAATGAAGCGAGGATGCTGTAGTACATCATTTCGACTTCTGAAACCTGGTGAAGAAGCACAACAAGGCACTCAGATCAATACAGCCTGATTGCATTTGAAGACCAAAGGAGAACATGTGCGCGCGCACACACACACACACACACACTCACACACACAAAAAGCTGGGCGTAGGCAGAAGTTTAGTGTCACTCTGAGCTGATTTGTGGTCTCGCAGCTTAAGAAAGATTCATGAAGGTGTTCGAAAAAGGTGCTACCAGTACTGCATGACTGTGAATTTGCAAGCGTACTAGAGGAAATGTGTGACTTGCTTCAAAGTAGCATATGGGTGGGGTCGCCCAAGACTCCAAGTCAATGTGTAAACTAATCATATTAGATTTCAGTAGCATATATAATATATAAAATCGTCTTTAATTAGTTCACCCATATATATGATATAACTATAGGTTATATTTTGCAGTCATCTTTGTTTACTAGATACTTCACTTCTATTTTAAACATAGTAAAAAACATGACAAGGTATTACAAAGAGCGTCTACTTGGCAATGAATTTACAGCTCTCAGAAAGCCACACGTTTTAATTATGTTTTTAATCATTTTATCATCGTGCATGATTGAAAAATGAACTCGCCGGCTTTCCTCAGAATTAAAACAGAAACATAAATTTTTCGGCTGCTGGATTTAAGCACAAATAAATATTAATAAAAGTAATTAATACACACATATATGAACAAAGACAGCAAAAAAAAAAAAAAAAAAGCATGAAAATTGTAACTATATCTGTTAGAATGTGTTAAAATAGCCTTACATTACCAAATAACGGTCCCTATAAGCGTAAACAACAGGTTAAAGTGGGCTAAAAATGAAAAGTCGGAGTGAGAGCGCGTGCAGCGTTCTCAGAAGACCTGCCATAGGATGCTACGCAGTAGCTATTTACACCTATTCTGCCTCCCTTTTCGAGATTTGCTGTTTTTAGAAAATGAGGTTTAGACGTATTCTTACCGTTTCTATCCTATATGGGATGTTGGAGGTGGGCTTGAGTAGAAGCTCTGGTCCTTTTCACCGTGCCTGACTGGTGGAAGTGCTGCAATGAAGACGCGCGCGGCAGTTATAAGCGCGCGTGCGTAACACGCTGTGTCATTGCACAGACTGCCTCACCCACCTTTACTGCAATAAACATCTCCAACTCTCTCAAATCACTCATATTCAGACAGAAGCCTTAAAAGCATCAGTGTATAAACGGCTGTCCTTATTCTACCTCATAATCCGACATGGATCATATCTGGAAACTGGAGTAATTATGCTGTGCATACATCCTCATGAGACTCAATTGTCCTAAAAAGGACATTTTTGTTTTTTCAGTCACTTTTGATTTCAGATGATATCCGCAAGAAACAGCACATGATTTACTTACTTCAAGTTTAAGGTAAGGTAAGGTAACTCCTGTCAGAAACCACAACGCACACACATAATTGTCAATGAAATGTATGGAGGCGGCCTATGAAACCTTTCTTCACATAGTGAAATCTATCTGCTACGTTCTCAACTAAGCTCAGGTTTTCTTGGACTGAGAACTTATATCATAGCTAAGATTCTAGCATTCAGAAGTCTGATTACGCCCAAAGGTTAAGGGGCAGAAAATTGCATTTAATTATATCATTCTGATTCCACTGATGCACACCAATACCTTGTCTAAATGAAACTACTATCTGTTATTTCGTTTGCATTTTATTTAGCGTGTAGTACAAAATAATATAAAATAATTAGGCTAATAGGAACATGAAAACTACAGCATGTCTATCTTTTTAACCACTTTTATACATAGGATGCATATTTTATTTCAAATGCATTCATTAGACTTTCTCCTTCACTGAAAGTCTAGGCAAGTTTAGAAAATTGTGAAAATATATTCGTGGTCTTAAAGAGGTTCTGCAGCATGGTTTTATGGCAGAAAATCCCAGTTTGGGGTAAATCCAGATTTTTCATTGTTTTGGTTGGTTGACTTTGCCAGAACCAGACATTCAACTTGTTTTCTTAGACTGTCACGTTCATATATACAGCATATAAACCATTTTTGGAACATAGAGTATAGGGTGCATATGTAACAAAAATATTTTCTTTTTTTCTCAGAATTGCTCAGAATTACGCACATTAGGCGGCATGGTGCTGCAGTGGTTAGTGGTTACCACTTTCAGCTGGTAAGAACTTTTTCAAAGTTCTAAGAACTCTTGGAGGGGGATACTTCCACCTCCTGTACATGGATGACATCAAGCTATATGCTAAGAGTGAACGAGACATTGACTCACTGATCCACCTTACCAGAATCTACAGCGAAGACATTGGGATGTCATTCGGACTGGATAAATGCAGACGCATGGTATCTAAGAGAGGGAAGATGATCAGGACTGAGGGAGTGGAGTTACCCAAAATAGCAGATATACAGGACAGCTACAAATACCTTGGTATCCTACAGGCTAATGGGAATCAGGATGAGGTCACAACGAGATCAGCACTAGACAAATATCTCCAGGGGGTCAGACAGGTGCTCAGAAGCCAGGTAAATGGTAGGAATAAGATCCAAGCCATCAACATGTACTCCCTACCAATCATCAGATACCCAGCTGGAATAGTTAACTGGCCACAGGAGGAAATAGATGATGCTGATGTCAAGACACGGAAACTCCTCATGATGCATGGAGGGTTCCATCTGAAGTCCAGCTCCTTGAGACTCTACGAACGACGGACAGAAAGGGGACAATGATTAGTGAGTGTCAGAACCACTATCCAGAATGAAACAAGAAACATCCTTGAACACATCAAGAAGATGGCCCCCCAAGATGAGCTGATGAAAGAGTGTCTCTGGCAGCAGAAGACCAAAGATGAAGAGAAGGATGAGAAAGCCCCTCTATGGAATGTACCACCGGCAGATAAAGGAAGTGGCTGACATCAGGAAATCCTAACAGTGGCTAGAAAAAGCAGGCCTGAAGGACAGCACAGAGGCTCTGATCATGGCAGCACAAGAACAGGCCCTAAGCAC
>JAQQZR010000017.1:8184850-8206480 GCA_030068235.1 Notoglanidium macrostoma
GCATGTGTGGCTGTTTGTCTGTGTTGGCCCTGTGGTGGACTGGCAACCTGCCCAGGGTGTACCCCGCCTCTCGCCCGTAGATGCTGGGATTGGCTCCAGCTTCACCGCAACCCAGATGGATAAAGCGCTATAGATAATGGATGGATGGACTATGAGTTCGCAAAGACTTGCAGGGTCACTAATTACAAAACTGCAACTAGATTCCTTTTGAGATTATTTCCCCCTTATGTTTTTGTACATGCTTTGCTGCTTCCTGTTTTGTGCTGGAGAGGGCTCACCTATTGGTTATCAGGCATCCCATGAACGAATGACACCGGTTCAACTCACGTCAACAACTTGTTTTGTCATTTAACCCACCATGGCCAATAGAAAAACCACTGTTGCAAACACTGCAGTGAGCAACGCTGTCATTACTTTTGACCCTTATTAAAAATTAATAATTTTAGTTGTAGTTAGTAATTTTGCCCTATACGGCCACTCATACCAATATGCTCTCTCTCATTCTCTCTCTCTCTTGCGCTATCTGTTACTCACATGCCTGCACAAACACACACTCTCTCTTTCTCTTTCTCTCTCTCTCTCTAACTATGTCTGTCACTCACACAAATGAAATCAGACACTAATCAGATCTATGACCACTCAAATTCTAGATCATTTTGGAGCATTTTCAGGCTACAAAATAAATTTTCATAAAATAGTGTGTTTCTTGACACATTCCTCAGCCAAATAGCTCATACAGTGGCAGCTATTATTCATCTTTCACCTGAAAGGTGTAGTTATATAAGGATAATTAACATTACCCATTCATTTCAGGTGCTACATAAAAATGACTTTGCCAGATTATTAAATAATGTTAAAGCAGACCTACCAAAATGTTTCAAATGAATTTTACCATGGTTTCTGTTTCTTTTTCAATGGCTTCATCTCTTTCTGACAAACCCATTCTTCAAGCAGTTTAAAAAAAAAAAAAATCTCAGGCAAGGTGGCAAGAATAATAAAAATCAGTGGCAAAAGTGGCAAGATGGGATAGTGAACTTGGCCTATATATTATATATACCCTATGAATATATTGTCCATAGGAGCTCTATATACATAAGCTGTTAAGTCATCATTCACAACTCTGTACAATTTAAATTCTATTGAAACACTAAATACTTAATTTCAGTGACCAGTGATTTATAAAAGTGTTACTTTTTGGCAGACATAAGCTGGTGTTCCATTGTTCGCTCAGTTTTTTGTAAATGTTGTGCAATCATACACAGCACACTCTGCTCCATTGTAAAGTTATTGTTACGGGCGGCACGCTGGTGCAGTGGTTAGCACTGTCGCCTCACAGCAAGAAGGTCCTGGGTTCGATCACCGGGTCACCCAGGGTGCCTTTCTGTGCTTGTTCTCCCTGTGCATGCGTGGGTTTCCTCCGGGTGCTCCGGTTTCCTCCCACAGTCCAAAGACATGTCCGAACCATTTACGTTGGTAGTCGGTTCACTTGGCACCGCTCTGGAGAGCTACATTCATGTCTTTGCCTGGTGTGAATACAATACTTATGCCATATATTTGAATCTGAAGTCTTGCTGCTGTCCTGCAAATGATCAATTTCACTGGTAAAACTTCTGAAGCACAAAGGCTATTGCCAGATGAGTATAATCTCTATCTGAGCATAATTCTGCTCCCCACTGCACAATGCTCATGAAGCATAGGCTACAGTTAACATAAGGTGTATGCAACAGACAAACAGAGAAATATACAATTGTTGAACTTAGTTTTGTTCCTGTTGTCTTAATTCTGTTACAAATTTCTCAGTGCCATTCTCTATGGATTGTACTTATGTGTACAGGTTTTTCACCCAAGCCAGTCGCAGAAAAGTAGAATCTGCTAATTGTTTGTAACTGAAAATTCTTTTTTTATTGTTGTTTTACTCACCAAGTGCAAGCTGTTTACCGAAATAAGGATCCTTTCAGTGTTACATTATTTGGGCCAAGTGCTCATCTTATGGATCTTATGGAATGGAAATTTCTACACCCTTTCACATATTAATCATTCCTTTTTTTAGTTGCAGAGCTATCACATTTATGCTTATGATAAGGGGCATGTTTATACACGCCTTTCCAGTGATCTGCTCCTTCTTGTAGCTCTTTTCATATTAGCGCAGGTCTTTAAACCTTGTATCCAATCTGCAGGGTTTTATAACTACCCACATTTGACACATTGGACTCTGTTGACTGCCTCAAAGAACTGCATTTCTCCTGGTCTTAGTTGAGTAAATAATATAATTAGGTGTACATTTTAGTTATCTCTGCTACTTTATTTAATCTATGTATTACATGTAAAAAAAAAAAAAAAAAAAAAAAAAAAAAAAAAAAAAAAAAAAGGTTCACTCTGAATAACTTGCAAATAAATATTTATAATCAGTATGTGTTCTTCATTTGTGCAAAAGATTTATCATTAAATTCTGAATTACATTACCCACAATGCCATTTGATTACCTGCTGGTAGCTGTTCCAGTGGGACTTAGCCTCTGCTTCATCTTTACTTAATGAGAAGGATACAGCAGCACTTCAGTCCTTTACTTTGCCCAGTTCGCTCACCTCCTCATCTGTACACTCTGCTCAAACAGATCAGATTCTAGAGCTTCAGATTTCATGCTAATAGCACCATCAACACTACTGTGCATGCTATGTCATAGATTGCTAACTAGCCAAGCTGTATTGCTGCCGTAACTCAGTGTGACGGTGCCATGTAACAGTATTGCGTTCTGAAACTTAGAGTCCAGCATTTGTTGTCTCAAATGTTTACTTCTACATTGGATTTCTCATTAATATGATATTGAATGTCACTGTGAAATGGAGTGGGAAAAGAAACTCTAGGAACTAGGAACTAACAGTGAAACCTTAATGTTATCAATTCAATATTTGACATTGCTGAAATCTTTTCTCCTTTCAAACTCCATTGTGTGTTAGCAATGCCCACCTGCGATGTCAGCATGGCTGACAACTGCTGTCTTCTCACAGAAATGCTGAAAATACAGCAGCAACCAACCAATTAGCACCAGAATCGGTATGCACATCACAAATATTTCAATTTAAACACATGTAAGGGTGGATTTTTCATACAGATATATTTTGTTTGTGTCCCACCCACACTGCAGCAGGATTTCATTAAGCAGACAATAAGCAGGGCACAATCTATGTTCCTTTATTTCTCACTGCATTCCAATACATAGACTTTGGGAAGGTGAGAAAATGTCTACATAAACAGACTTACTGGAGTTTGTATATAGGCAGACACTTAATTTAGTGCAAAACATCTAAAATTAACAGAACCCGGTATGGTGTAAGCATTGCACATAAGACAGTTTTTAAAAAAAAAAAAAAATCTCTATTTCTGTTAAACCTCAGAAAAATCCTGAGACAGTGATGGCTCATACAGAAATTCCCAGTCATTTTTAAGTAACAACATTACACTAAATTTGACTAAATAGATCCAGTGAACAGTTTCTCCTCAAGCGTTAGCTCAAGTGTAGTATCTCATCTTGCTTTTACCTCTGTTTCTTTTCTAAGTTCATTCCTAGAAAATTGTCCTTTAAATACTACCTACAAACATAAGGCAGCAACAGCTGTAGTGACCTAAAGGTGCCAAAAAAAGCATGTGCAAAAAAATGCATTTGAATGCAAAAGCAGTTCAATGTGCATGAGCGCATAGTGGAAGACGTAACTCCTTTATTGCATTCTGCATAATATATTAATGACTATTTACGATACGTAAGAGCATTTCTGCTTCTAAGTGGTGGGGGTGCTGTCCTATAGACTGTTATGTAATGTACATTAAGGACAGTGGCAAAAACTGGAAGACAATGTAACTTAGATTAGCACGAATAGCATCAAGAAGCATTATAATGCGTGTTGTGTGAATGAATCCCGAGGGTCAGTACAGGCAATAGCTGAAATTAACCTTTAAAATGACCTCACTCTGCTATTTCTTATTAATATCAATATATCAAAAGGTAATAGTATAGCTCCATTTAGATATCTGAAAAAGAATTGAAGAACAGATGACAGGACTGTAAAAGCACAACATACATAATGTATACACAATGGGCATCATTTATCAAACTGGATAAGAATGTAAATTCACAAATTATTCACAGGAGCATTTACGCAAGTATGTAATTCCTCTTTGTTCAGAAAAACATTTATATCCTATAAGAGCTCCAGAGTTTGTGTAATTTACTTCTAGGGAGACTTTGACTGAACAAATCATGTCATTTTAGATGAGATGTTTGTCTGTGGCACCTGACTTGCTGCAATGGCTTAGCTGCTTTACTGGAAAGTTTAGCGCACACCTTTCTTATGGGTAATATATGGGTTATTGGCATAGATCAACATCTGTACTTGAGTACAGAAAAAAAATCCATGTTACCATTACTTTAAGAAATCTGGTAAGACGTTGTCATTTGGTTAGTTGTACAAAATCATTTACACACAATTGAATTATTGATAAACGAAGCCCAATGTGAATACAAAATAGGCTAATACATAAAATGTGCAAGTTCTCAGGTAAGCAGTTGGTCAAATCTTGTACTTAAAGAATTAAGGATATTTCAATGTAGAATCATGACATTGTGGATTAAAAAAAAATGTAGAAAAAGTTTTTTTTTTTTCCAGTAACAGGTTATGATGTGACAGGACTAAATAAAGAGGTAGTGATACACAAGTAATATGTAAATAAGAATGCTGAACCAGTGTGTCATAATCTTTTTTTTTTAACGATTATCATTAGTACCATGTTGGACACCACAATACTTGAGAATTTGCATGTTGAAGAACAACTGTTGATCATGCTGACAGAAGCCCCAGGGAGAAAAGAAGTGAGATGGCAATGGAAACAATCCAAAGTGCAGCATGAGCTACTATGTTCACAGCGGAGCAAACTAGCAGATGTCCTGAGAAATAGAGCAAGAGGAAGTAGAGTCAGACAGAATAAAATTTCCTTCTTTCAGTTTAACTCTATCATAAATGTTTTTTTTCTCACACCCACAAACATACACAATCATTTATATACTCGTATACACTGCACTCACTTTGGGTAAAGGACATGCTATTCTCTTTCCAGGTGCTTCCCTGATACACCCTGCAGGTGTAAGTGTATGCCCGGTCATCTGACATAGGCATCCAGGTGAGGCGGCAGACGTTAGGGGGCACCAGCGTCACATTGGCACGACGTCTAGTCTCTATGGGTGGGATGAGGTGCACTGGGTTGTTGGGATTTGTAGTGCCCATCAGGCGTCCATCCTGTTTGAACTCACAGAACGGCCCAGGGATCTTGTCACTTTTTGGGAACTCACAATCCACACGCACATTCCTTTCCAAGTAGCTGAGGCAGGAGAATATCTGAGGACCGCGGGGAGTGTGATACCACCAGGAGTCAAAATCCAGAAAGCTTGGTTTCTGGTAGCCCGTTGATGCAGCAGTCCGTCCAATCATACAGGACAAAAACACTGAAACATTAAGCAGAGTTGGTACTTATACTGTAGCATAGCATTACTACTATTAAATATGCAGAATCCTTCACTCCATTCTGACCAGTCTCCCTCATAGTATAATGCTACCAACACCATGTTTCAGCTTAGACAGGGTATTAGACAGTTGATGAGCAGTTTTTGAGGTAGCGTTTGGAGTTCAGTCCAAAGTGTTACATTTTTGTCTCATCAAACCAAAGAATCTTTTTCCTCATGCTCTCATATACTCCAATCAGCCATAACATTAAAACTACTAACGGGTGAAGTGAATAACATTCATTATCTTGTTACAATGACACCTGTCAAAGGGTGAAATACAGTCCCCTCCAAAAGTATGGGAACATTGGCACAATTCTCATAATTTTTCCTCTTTACACCACCACAATGGATTTCAAAAGAAGCCATCAAGATGTGATTGAAGTGTATACTTTCAGCATTAATTCAAGGGGATGGCTAAACTGTGTAAAAATGGCTGTAATTCCTAAATGGTTAATGCAATGTTTACATTTATGTCATTTGGCAGACACCCTTATCCAGAGTGACTTCCATAAAGCTCATTTATATAATTGAGCAGATGAGGGTTAAGGGCCTTGTTCAAGGGCCCAACAGAGATAGTTTGGCAGTGGTGGAATTTGAACTCACAACCTACCAATCACTAGACCAACATCGTAAGCACTGAGCTACCCCTGACTTAATTGTTTAATTAAACACCTTGAATTAATGCTGAAACTCTACACTTCAATCACATCATGATGGCTTCTTTTCATATCCATTGTGGTGGTATACAGAGGCAAAAATATGAAAATTGTGTCACTGTTCCAGTACTTTTGGAGGCAACTGTATTAAGCAGCATGTGAACAGTCAGTTGAACAAGTTGATGTGTTAGAAGTAGGAAAAATAGGCAAGCTTTGTGATCTGAGTGACTTTGACAAGGACCAAATAGTGATAGCTAGACGACTGGGTCAGAGAATCTCCAAAACAGCAGGTCTTGTGGGGTGTTCTCATTATGCATTGGTTATTACCTACCAAAAGTGGTCAAATAAACGACAACCAGTGAACCAGTGACAGGGTTATGGGCACCCATGGCTCACTAATGTGCATTTGGAGCAAAGGCTAGCCCATCTGGTCTGCTCCCACAGAATAGCTTCTGTAGGACAAATTGATAAAAAAGTTCATGATGGCTATGGTAGAAAGTTGCTGTGTATGGGGCTATGCTGACCCCTGTCCACTGCTGAAAGTGCCTACAATTGGCACATTAACTGGACCATGGAGCAGTGGAAGAAGGTGGCCTAGTCTGTAGAATTATGTTTTCTTTTACATTGTGTGGATGGCTGGGTTTGTTTGCATCATTTAACTGGGAAAGAGATGGCACCAAGGTGACACCAGGATGCACAAAGTTGTAAACACACAAGTGTACAGGATGTCAATGAATGCTGTAGATTTCAGATATCCCTTCCCTGGAACTTAGGGGTCCAAACCTGGTCTAGCATCACGAAGTGAGGCCCATGAAGACATGGACTGCCAATGTTGTAGTGGAAGAATTCAAGTGGTCAAGTTAACTCAAGTTAAAGAACTCAACACAGAGCCCTGTTCTCAATCCCACCTCAACACCTTTTGGATGAATTCCTTCTCTGCCATTTCAGTACACCTTCATGTAGTGATGACATTAAGGTTCCATGTTTGTAATCTCACAGTGACAATGTATATGGCATCATACATGCTTCTATGAGGAAAAGGTTTCTTTCCAATTGTTGTGTAAATAAAATATTGTGCCTTGAAAATGTATTCATACCCCTTGAACTTTTCCACATTTAGTCACATTACAACCACAAACTTAAATGTATTTTATTGAGATTTTATGTGATAGACCAACACAAAGTAGTGCATAATTGTGAAGTTGGAAGAAAATGATACATGGTTTTCAAAATTTTTTACAAATAAAAATCTGAAAAGTATTCAGCCCGCCTGAGACAATACTTAGTAGAACCACCTTTCGCTGCAATTACAGCTGCAAGTCTTTTGGGGTATGTGTCTACCATATTTACACATCTATAGACTGAAATTTTCACCCATTCTTCCTTGCAAAATATCTCAAGCTCAGTCAGATTGGATGGAGAGCATCTGTGAACAGCAATTTTCAAGTCTTGCCACAGATTCTCAATTGGATTTAGGTCTGGACTTTGACTGGGCCATTCTAACACATGAATATGCTTTGATCTAAACCATTCCATTGTAGCTCTGGCTGTATGTTTAGGGTTGTTTACTTGCTGGAAAGTGAACCGCCGTCCCAGTCTCAAGTCCTTTGAAGCCTCTAACAGGTTTTCTTCCAGGATTGGCTTGTATTTGGCATCATCCATTTTCCCATCAACTCTGACCAGCTTCCCTGTCCCTGCTGAAGAAAAGCATCCCCACAGCATGATGCTGCCACCACCATGTTTCATGGTGGGGATGGTATGTTCAGGGTGATGTGCAGTGTTAGTTTTCAGCCACACATAGCGTTTTGCATTTAGGCCAAAAAGTTCAGCTTTGGCATCATCTGTCCAGAGCACCTTCTTCCACATGTTTGCTGTGTCCCCTACATGGCTTGTGGCAAACTGCAAATGGGACTTCTTATGGCTTTCTTTCAACAATGGCTTTCTTCTTGCCACTCTTCCATAAAGGACAGATTTTTGGAGTACACGACTAATAGTTGTGGTGTGGACAGATTCTCCCACCTGAGCTGTGGATCTCTGCAGCTCCTCCAGAGTGACCATGGGCCTCTTGGCGGTGTGCTTGGAACCACCAATCAGAATGAGTTCATTCCAAGTATTAAAAAAAATACACATAAATGCAGCTCTTGTGGCTGAAAAGGCAAATCCAGCCATGCTTCAAAATGCAGTACCCTTCCCTAAGGAATGGGAATTATTATAACAGCAAATAGACAACCAATTCTGGAATAGGATGTTCAAAAAGCACACATAATATATGCAAAAAAAACCTGTCATCACCAATCATTTGTACTGTATATTGCAAGGTTGTCATTCTTACAGCCAGTGAAACACCCTTGAAGCTTCAGGCCCGGGATAGAGCTGCATTCGAGGGGGGTCAGTCACCCACTGTACCAAACCTTCATGTAAGCACTATGCACCAAGAGCACTCTCTCTCTTTGTCACCACCACAACAAAGTTCACAGTGGTTCTGGGCTTCCCGTGGATGCAGATCCATGACCCCCAGATTTCCTGGAAGGAGCGAGAAATTATGCGCTGTTTGGTGCCATGTTCCATCAGTATAGCCTCAACCTCTAGTAAAAGCCCAGAAACCCATGTCCCTGTGAAAATTCCTCCAGGGTACCAAGAATTCGATGAGGTGTTCAGCAAAGCTGAGGCTTGTGGGCTTCCATCACATTGCCCCAATGACTGTACAATCAAGTCATGCCCATTTGCAACTGTATTTACCTCATGTCCCCCAAGGATGCACAGGGCATCGGAGAGAACCTCAAACAGATATACATACACCCCTCTACCGCTCCAGCATATGCAGGATTTTTCTTCATGGAGAAAAAGGGGGGCAGCCTCTGGTCCCTGCAGCTCTGGAAGAGTTACAAGAGGCCAAAATCTTCACAAAACTCAATCAGCAAAGCACCTACAACCTTGTGTGTATTCCTGAAAGGGACGAGTTGAAGACAGCTGACAGCCCCAGCTCTGGCCAATTTGAGTACTGCATAATTCCACATGGATTGTCTTCAGGGCCAGCAGGTTTCAGTGTATTATTAATGATGTGTTATGGGATATATTGGCAAAGTTTGTCCTTGTTTACATCAACAACATCTTGATATACTCTCCTGACAAGTCTGCACACATCCAGCATTTCAAGACACTATCAATGATTTATCTAAGGCTTCAGCATCATAGCATCCCCAATAATCACCCTACTAAAAAGGGAGTGAAATAGTTGCAGTGGAACACCTCAGCAGGTCAAGCATTCTCGCTCAAAGCACCCATTTTAAGACACCCAAATCCCTCCAAAGCATTCATAGTGGTAGATGCCTCAGAAACAGGTGTCTGGGCTGTCCACAGTGATTTTTAGAAAAGCAAAAGCTCCACCCAGTTGGCTTCTTTTTGAGGAGGCTGTCCCCTGCCTAGAGGAACTACAACACTGGCAACAGGGAGCTCCTAGCAGTAAAACTGGCTCTAGAAGAGTGGCATCACAGGTTGGAGGGTTCCCTTCCTAGAGTACATCAAGTCAGCCAAGAGACTGAACTCCTGTCAGGTATGCTGGACCCTCACCCACTTCACCCCGTCATATCACCCAGGGTCCAAGAACACCAAAGCAGACTTCCTCTCTCACATACACCCAGCTTCCCCTCATGAACGCTTCATAGGAGCACTCACCTAGGACATTGACAGGAAGATTGAACATGTTCAAGAGGTGAGAATCCCCACACAGTGCCCAGTTGGGGAAAGGTATGTGCCCTGTCTCCTCTGAGACGAGTTAATTCTGTGGGTTCACAACTCCCACAGGACACCCCAGCACTCACAGAACCCACCAACTACTGCAAGGAAAATACTGGTGGCCTTGCATGCTTAAAGAAATCATAGATTTGTCTCCTCCTGCTCAGTCTGTGCCCAAGCTCAAGTACCTCACACCTTATTGGCAGGCAAACTCCTACCACTGCACACACCTCAAATGGTCACATATAGCCATTGCGTTCATCATGGATATTCCCCCATCACAAAGCAAAACAGTCATCATGGTGATTGTTGATTGATTTTCCAAGTCACTTCATCTGAAACCCCTCCCCAGCTTTCCATTGGCCTTTGAAAACTAGTTGGTTGTTTCAATAACATGTTTAGGTACTTTGGCATCCCTGAAGCTCCTGAGGATTAGGGATCCTAATCACGTTTCAAGGTTAGGAAGGGTTCATAGAAGAACTGGGCATATCAGTAAGGCTGACATCAGGCTAACATCTCCTAGTGAACAGGAGGAGGATGCTTCCAGCATACCTTCTGTGACAGCAATCAAAAAGACTGGGGAATATTCCTCCCATGGGCAGAATATGTACAACATTCCCTCAGGCATACAACAAAAAAGCTCACACCTTTCCAATGCATCCTGGGGTATCAGTCACCCATGCTCCCATGGAACACCAACACTATGCACTCACCCCCTGTGGACAGCTGGTTCCAGTAGAGTGAACAGGTACGGGAACAAGCTCACCAACAACTAGATCATGGCACCAAGAAATTCAATGACAGACATGGAGAGATGCTCAAATATAAACCAGGTAAACCAGGTGACCTCTGGGTCACTGATGGGTGCAGAAATCTAGCACATTGTTATATTGGCCCTTTCAGAGTTCTCGAACGCATAAGTGACATCACATATAAGCTGGTCCTACCCAGAGCTCGAGACTGTGACTATGAAGTCACATTTTGCAACCATTTTTGGAGACAGTGCAAATAAATTTTTATAACTAGGCACACCAGTGTGACTTGCAAATATGCCTTACTTTTTTTTTTACATTATCGTTTATCACATGAAACACCAGGAATGAACGAGAATTGGCGTATGCACATACATATGGGTGTGTGTGTGTGAGTGTGTGCGCGAGAGAAATAAAGTAATAGGTGGGGAGAACAAACAGCATGTTTTTGGGTCTCTCTCATTCAGATCACCTGGTTGGTGAATAACAGGAAGTGTCATTGTGCAATGGTATTACAAAGAAACTCCATGAAAACAAACAGCTGTCAAAAGCAGAAACTACAGAAAAATATCATGTTTCCTATATGTTTACATGGGAGCAATTGTTAAAGTGAAAATGACAAATATTGAATTATGCCAGACAGCGACTACAAAGGGGACTAAACGCAGTGTAACCGTAACAACTAGTCATTACCACCACTCATTACCACCATCACACTAGTCATCGAACATGAAACTAGATAACTAGCGAGCTACTTAGCTAGTTACCTAACATGAACAACCACTAGTTCGCTAAATAACTCCATACTGTTCTATACTGATTTCATTGGCTCCAACTAATTTCCATAAACCTTATAATAGCTAAAATTCATTTATATTGTTTTGGACATTTATTAAATTGATACATTTTTCATTTTAAATATGTCTACTGCAGACAGAGTGCAGATCTACTTGCAGACAATGCAGACAACAGTGTTAAATAAATGTTCATTTAAGTTCAGCAGTTTTGTGTCTCATTTGTTATTATTATTATAGTAGTGTTGTATCATATGCCAAAAATCAACACGATATGAGCATTACATATCCAACATGTTTAGTCATTATCTCCGCCCATTGACTCAAAATTTTTTTTTATACTGTATGAAAACGTGTTGCATTGCAAGTTGATTTAAGTGTTGCTCAGTGGTGTTCAGTAAGGAGCACCAGTGCTACTAATTTAATCTCTCCTGCATTAAACCAGCCACTACAGGTCCCCTCGCAGGGGGCATTCCCCCTTCCACCCCCAGAACCCTTGAAATTGGAGGTGACCCAGCTTATGCCATCAAGTCTCACAGCTGAAGTACCTCATTGAACGGGAGGGCTATAAACCTGAAGAGAGATGGTGGGTCCCATCTCAAAATGCTCTCAATCCCTACTTTGCCAGGAATTCCATGCAGGGCACCTGACCTAGGAAGAGGCCTAGAGGAAATCCCTCTCCCAGAGATAACACTTCAGACTGGAATTCTGTCATGTCAATGCTGGGATGGGCATCAAAATACAACATCCAGATGGCATTGTGGCCTACAAATATGGCTGCCAAGGGCTACAACACACAACCTTCACAGACTCTTTCACTCTTTGTTCCACTGAATATTGATAACACACCTGGACTCAATTACAATCACAGCCACACTCATAATATATAAGGAATATATTTCAGTACACATGTTCATCACAATACATCAGTACATGTATTCACTGCAAAGTATATGCTCAAGGTTGTCATACTTTTCATTATCAAACCTTGTATATTGTCAGTTCATCATTCTGGTTTTTGATCCCTGTTCTGGTTTTCTGGTTTTGATTCTTGCCTTGCCTCATATCTGTTGCTTGATGATTGTCTGACCAGTGCCTGTTTCTTATGTATTTTTTTTATTTTCAAGCTTTAATTAAGCTCTGTTATACTTGCACCTGCGTCCATGTCTGCTGCAGTGACACTGTAAAGCACCCTCAAAATAATAAAAATCAGTATATCAATACTTATTAGTGTATATCAATATATCAACAAAGTCAACTTGCATCCAAGCGGAAACCAAAATGTATTAAAAACCTGTTTGCTCCCATTAAAACAGTAGTCTGCCGTAGAAGCCATGCATGCACTGCAAATGCCATGCCAATGCAGGTGTCACTGTCCACCAAAAACAGTTTCCGTTGAATGAATAAAATGTGATACTATTTTGAGATGTTTGGTAGTTTGATTGAATCTCAACAGTTGTAATGAATAAAGGGTCTACAGTGAGCTCGTTGGTGTTCTTGGCTTGGTTTTTGGTTTGACATGCACTGACATGACTTTATACACACAGGTGACTTCTACACACAGATTTTTTTTTTTATTAATATCAAAGCCAACAGGATGCACCTGAGCTCAATTTAGTGCTTTAGTCAATACTTTTCTAAAGGAGAGATTTTAGCTTTTTATGTTTGTTTGTTTGTTTTTTTTTTTGTTTTTTTTTTATATAAATTTGCAAAAAGGTCTGAAAACATGCTTTGTCATTATGGAGTCCTGTGTAATGCAGATTCATGACAAAAAAAAAACAAAATTAATTTTAAACTAAGTCTATAACACAATATAATATGCAGAACTCTAAGGGACCTGTGTACTTTCTGAGTCCACTGTACCTATGCAAATGAATGTGTACATGTACAATGTTAGCTGTGATGCAAAAAAAAAAAGGCCTCTGGATTGATTTTTGCTCTATAATATAGCTCGACACCGTGTACAGAACGCTTTTAGTGTCCGGGTAGCCATGATAAATCGGGGAATCTCTGAATGGATGATTATTTAACGAGTGTAAAAGCAAGATGGTTGGAAATAGCTAAAGTGTAAATAGAGAGGAGATATGGGAACTTACCCACCAGGGTGCAAGCGGTTAGTGGAGGAGAATGCAGAGTCATGGTCGGCCGGTCAGACTCTATGGCTCTGAAAGCAATCAATGCATTTAGAAAACACCCATTTCTGTAGAAATTATTCAAAATTGTTCAAATGCGACAGTTAACTGCAAGGTGCTTCCCATGTTTAAGCACTGCAGATCTACACATGAGATCTCTCTCTCTCTTACACACACACACACACACACACACACACGCACAGCGACCAAAATAACAGGACAAAGAAGTCAATTTGTATCATCATTCCCTGTAACGCTGCCTCTGTAACTGTTTATTCTCTATGTAACAACATACACGAACATGACACATGACCATCGCTATGTTCTTTGTTCGTACAGCTACAGGAACAATGTCGTACAGTATTAAATCCATATCGTGTAAAGGTGAGCGTTAAATAATGACAAATGCATATGTATTACCTGAAAAGTGAAACGCAGCACTGTAAACACTGTAATGATCTGCAGGTCGGGATGCTGCAGTCACCTTAAACCTCCGAGATGCTGCTGCTGATGCTACTGATGCTGAATCCTCGCTGTTGTTTTCTGTAGAGCTCCTGTAGTCCCATACACCCTCAGATATGTCGCTGTGGTGACCATCCAAGGAACAGGGTTTGTATCTTTCGTATGCATATTTACCGTGAAAACCCCTAAAAACAATTTAAGGCACGTTATTGGGACCACTACACAGAAAGCTACGCTGGAAAAGAATTATTGTTTAAAACAACAGTAATTGACTAACAAGCTGTATTTCATACTACAGTAAACCTTAACTATTGAGTTGAATTAGTGGTAAGTACAGTAATGTTTCCTTGCTGTATAATAAATTCAATATGATTAAATTGTATTGAACCGTAACCCTGAGTACTGCATAATAAATAATAGTAGTTTTTACTTTTGTATTTATTAGGAGAAAATTGTGTAACTATTGGTGTGGGGAAAAAATGCATAATTTTCAGCTGCAAAACCAGTTGCAGTCAAACAGTGCTTAATATTAGTGTCATTCACAAGCATGATGTCATTCAGAAATGCTGACAAAGCACTTGAACATTCAAAAGTGCAGGAGTCTTGATACAATATAATATTTGGCTTGATAATGTCATTGTAAAAACATAACATATGGAAAGTCATATATCAAGTTATGTAAGGAAGAGCGATATTAAATGATCGTTACAAACTCAATAACACAACCATTTAAAGCTCTTTGTAATCACACAACATGCACGTTAGGTAAAAGATACATATGACATGTGCAAAGAAAATGCACCAATGATGGTAGCACCCCAGCTACAAGCAAAAAGTAGTCCCCATTATGAGTGCACAGCACAGTGTAGTGTTTAATACTGTCCCTGCTCTGGCGTTCCCATCTCCTTCTTATACCTATGGTCTAGCAAGATTTGCTAATGAGCAGAAAAGATGTGTTAGATAAAGGTCTAAGGTGTGCCAGGCAGCCTTTACAGAAAATCTGCACGTGTGGTTTTTAAAACACTCCCCCTTTTAGAAAATGTTACGTTTCACACATTTTCACTTGCAACAGCCTACATGTTTTAGTTTCACATAACAGAATTCGTTCATTTTCATTTGTTTATTTTTCACATTTGGTGAAAAATTCACATCACACATAATTTATTATTATTATATCATTATATTAACTTATTATACTATTTAATTATGCTATTATGAATATAGCGTATAATATTATTTATCGCTGGGAACCGACCAGGATCTCGTTTTCAGAGCGCGCTCAGAGCGCTTTTCTCGTTGCTAGGTTACAGAAAAACCCATCTTCTACTACTTCCGCATTCCTTCGTTGTGAACGTCAAGTTTCTGTTTACCTCTTGAAAGGTTAGCTACGATGGAAAGGAATAATGTTTATTTCGAACATCGATCAAGATAACCCTTCAATGTTAGATCGTGAATAACGACAGCGAGGATCAGTTTTTCCTTCGCCATTGATGAGAGTGTTGATATTCTAAGTCCCACCCCTTCTTGATTTTGATTGGTCGGTGAGAGAGACGCGACATTGATGAGCTCGAGCTCGACGCTGTTCCAAATGCTTAACACTTTGTATGTAACGATTTACCAAACTCACGACTCGATCTGATTCACGATATTGGGTTTGATTTTCCCATAATATGGAAAAAAAATTACCCAAAATTGCAAAATTTATTTTACTTTTATTTATTTTTATTTATTATTCCTTTTGTCAAAATTTTGATAGTTCTTTTGCTTCGTTTTCTTAATAACCAACTATAATTATTTGCAAACATTTCATAAAAGTTGGAGGAAAATATAATAGCCCATTAACTGAAATATTTCTTTTTTAAAAAATGAAAAACGTTAACAAGCTTTTTCTTAATAATTATAAACATTTACAAAGCCTCTCTTTTCTTTAGTTTTGTGCAGTCTATAAAAAGTTCCGATTTCTTGTTGAATCTGTTTGAAAACTCAATCACTAAAAGCTTTTTATCTTTTGTTGTTGTTGTTGTTGTTTTTGCTCTGCATTATTAGATTCACTCCTTCTGCCTACGGTGACGTCTCGTGTATTCCCTCTATTGTATTGATCGCCATCTGCTGTCTAAATAACGCAATTACAGCTAGGAAATATTAAAGAGATGAATGGCAGTTCATTTTTTTATTTCCATTGATTCGAATTGTCATAAATTTGTACCACGATTCATCGATGTACGATAGATTGTTACATGCCTGCTGAAAGCTGAGAGCTTTTTTCGCGTGTCAATGATGAACTTCATAGACAAAACAAACAAATAGACACTTGCAGCGCAAAAAAAAACACATTTGTTGGACACAGGTCCTTAATTTGTGCTCTAGATAAAGCTATAGGCTACTTAAAATATGCTCACTGTCTGTCTTAAATCTCCTGTGTTATCTCATCTTCCCTGTTTCCCTAATTCATTTTATCACTTTGACCATGGATGGCCAAAGAACCTCCTATGGCCTGCTGCTCTAAGATAATAAAGAAAAATCAACACAATGCACTGTTTAAATGAGTTGCATTTCTCCAATGCCAAATCTCGTGTGTTTTACACTTACTGTTATTCAATTATACAATACCACCAGTAGGGGGTGGTGCAGCACCAGTCATCATGCTACACATGCCGGAATTTAAAAGACAGGCACATTGGATTTGATCAGTTACAATTGGTCTGTTCAATACAGTGGCTTGTAGGTTACATAAAAAACTACTTGATTCCAGTGAATTGAGTGTAATGAAAGAAGAGAATTCATTCACATACCCACACTGTAGTGTTGAATGAACACCTACTGTGACTAATGGAAATACTGTATGTAAATTAAACACAGTCGTTCCGCCCTCATATGTTTATCATTTAATAATTTTCAGAATGCTCCAAAATGACCTCATCTGTAAAAATTAAAAATGGTATGTAGTCAGTTTTGACATAAGGATAATTCAGTAATTTAGCACGGACTATAATATAAACATTTCCTCTGACATTTATATTAAGATGGTCAACACCTTGAGGACTTCAGAAATGTATCCTCTGTTGCTGTATTTTGTTTTATTAACGGCAAGAAAGCATAAAGTGTAAATTGGGGGTAAAAACTGGCCCAAAATACCTGAATTCACCCTATTTTTAAAATGCCCTCTCTCTGTAATGAAGCCACGCTCACTTGCGTCACTTCCGGGTTAAGCCGAACATCTGATTCGCTACTGTCCTCTGATCAGCAACAAAAACAAGCAGGGCGACCTGGAGAGCGCTCGGTGTCGGTAAGAACAAACTGTCCTCAATATAATCTCACATTTTGCATGCATGTCATCTCACGATACTAATTCGATGCGACAAATTGCACGTGCACAAAAAATAACTAGCTTTTTTAACACATACATTTAATCTACAAAAAATATATGGTCGACAAAATATTATTTTTATGTAATTATATAGTAATTACGTTCCAATTAAAAAGCTTTGATCGACTTATTCATATGGACAGATTAGGAAGGTGTTTCATATCGGCATTTACAATGTCTGACGCTCACTTCCTGCCAAAGCAAAACATAAACAACTGCGCTAGCGCTTATTGGCTCGTTTCACCGTCGCCTGTTATGAATTGCTTTCAACGTTACGGCTTTGTTTTTTTTTTTATCTAATATAAAACATTTTGTCTTTTTTTGCGAAAGTGTTAATTTTTCGCTGTATTAAGTAGATTTCGTGAATTGTTTTTCAGTGCATGAGCCACTTTGTGTACTTGAGCTGAAACAAGGGGAAAACAAAACAAAAAAGTCTTTGAGTCTGACTCTTCCGGTGACCTAAACCATAACAGTGTCATATAACATAACATCACGTTATCCTGAATTATTTTATATTTTCAAAAGCTATATGATCTCACAGTAAACCTATTACTAACAGGTAAATTACTAACAGGACCAGTACAAAACAACGTTGTCATGGCACCCGGACTTTTGAAATTCAACAACACTTTGACCTGCATTCCGCAGCTGTTCTGAGGGCGCGCATGCGCAGTAGATACTCCACTTTAGTCTATTTAAACGGACATACGATTCCCTGATTCTAATAACAGAAGCATCTACGGTCCAACAAATCATGTATCAAATAACGATGCCCTTTGATAACAAATTCATATTATTCATATTTAAATTATTCAAATACACTCACCGTCCACTTTATTAGGAACACTTGTACACCTGCTCATTTATGCAGTTATTCAATCAGTCAATCATGTGGCAGCAGCACAATGCAAAAAATCATGCAGATACATGTGAAGAGCTTCAGTTAATGTTCACATCAAACATCTGAGTTTGGTATAAGTGTGATCTCTGTGACATTAAGCGTGGCATGGCTGCTGGTGCTAGATGGGTTGGTTTAAGTATTTCAGAAACTGCTGATGTCCTGGAAATTTCACACACAACAGTCTCCAGAGTGAGCAAAAAACCAAAAACATTGAGTGCGCGACAGTAAAGGATTAGGGGGAAAAAAATCACCTTTTTTTCCCCTATCTTCTACTGCCCAGTTTGGGTGAGTCTATGCTCATAATAACCTCAGATTCTCGTTCTTGGCTGACAGGAGTGGAACCCAATGTAGTCTTCTGTTGTTGTAGCCCATCCATCTCAAGGTTTGATATATTATGTGTTCTGAGATGGGGGTGTCATTGTTAGTGTTGTTGACTTGGTAATGCATGCCCATGAATGTGGGGGAGCAGAGCTTCTGAAGGAGCACTGATGAGAGATGTGTATTTGTTTGGCTGTTATCAAAATATCAAATATATGTTTTCAAATATCAACGATCTTTCTCTAGAGTCATTAACTCCCCTTTAACTGAAGCTCTTACCCTAGATCTGTATGATTCATGCATTTTTCTGCCACATGATTGTAAATAAGCAGGTGCACAGGTGTTCCTGTTAAAGTGGACAGTGAGTGTATATATCACATTTATCTTGTTTTGCTCTTATACAATTTGTACCAACAACCCCCTCTCCACACACACACACTTTCTGCTCTCACTCCACACCTCTTCATCATTACATTTTCTAAGCAGCTAAGATCTTATAATATTTAGTAAAACTTTTGACAGTGTTTAGTACATTCCCCTGCCCTTTGGTATTAGTCACACAACCCTTTAACACGGTGCTCACTATATTAGTTCAGGAATTCAGAATTATTTTGTAACCTAAGACGTCTTCCAGTGTAAAATTAATTTTCACAAATTCCATTAGGATTGCGGTGCATATTTACTTTATGAACCCAATCCAATAATTCAAATGTTATAATAAAATGTTCCATCATATTTATTTGTTTTTACCCTTAGAGCCTTTGATTCCTGAACTCTCCACCCACAGAACTCAAACTGGCTACTCTGTGGTAAATACAGTAGATTTATAATAATATCACATAAACAGTATTTGTCTGGTTTTATTTGTATTACAGTTTGATTCTAGACTATTATTTATACTTGTTATTGACAAATGCAGTATATTTGACCTGAATGCTTAATGGATGCTTAAACCCATCTCAGTAAGCCACGAGAAGTTACTTAATGATAAACCACATCAAAACATATTATATTAGAGAAAATGCTTTGAATAGAATAGAAACAACAACTATATCAGTATGGAAACAATGTATTCATGCATTCGTACATAAGATTAATATGTGTACATATACATTGACCTCCTTTATATTTCTGAATACTTGATTACTTGAAAGAAATACTTGATGAACTACTTGAAAATAATTCTATTAATATTATGTTATTTGTACCCATGTAGAAATGTGGAACTGTTAGTTCATTGGAGTTGAAATGAACCTGCTCATTACTAATAAGCTGCACTTGAAAGATGTTGAGATGGGAAATTTAATTCACATTGGTGGTTTAGTGGATGATAAATTTGTTTTCTTTCAGGGAATATCAGATATAATTCAATTGTGCCTCTGTTTGCATCTCTTGTCTTTTTCACAGCAAGCAGATAAACATGACAAACATAATTTATATCAATTTATACCACGGTGCTGTTGAATTCTCAAATCTGATATGCTATAAGGTGTTTATTAATTTTCTATAACAGCAGCAAACAGTAGCGCCAGCTGTAAATGGAATCACAGGTTAATGTTAATTCAGTTGTTCTAACATGTTATTGTTTATATATAGCAAATGACACAGAGACTTGGTCAACCTAATAATAATAATAATAATAATAATAATAATAATAATAATAATAATAATAATAATAATAATAATAATAATAAACAGATTAAATAATAAACTGAATAATAATGAAGTAATAATAAACAAATTGTTATTTAACATAGAGAAAAGAAAATTGTTATGATTAATAAAAACATTTATGGAAGTGATAGTGATTTGTTTAAAATCTTAAAAACTTACGTTACAACAGAAACTAAATAGTTTTTTTTAGATGTCCCACAATATTAAATGTAACTATAAGCTAATAAAAAAGATTGATGTTTTTCTTTAATGAATAAAAATGTTGTTATTTATCAACTGAGCAGTTAGATCACTGCTTCAATGTAAAGAACGGCATATGAGGATGTAGGATAAATATTGTAGGCATTCATGTCAGAGACAGTCCTTTCTTTCTGATGCTGATGTTATCTCATTGTTGCTGATGTTAAATCAGGAAAGAAGAATGGCCATTCTGTGACATTATAGTGTCCATGTGACCATTGTTCCAACAACTGGAGGCCGAAACATAACGTTGCAGTTGTGGCGGTGTTTGGCGTCCAGAGCTGGGCAGCACTAGGACCTTCAACTGTGAGGTAACTTGCCTTATAATGAAGCTTCAATTCAGTAGTTTGTCACCGTTTGTTATTTTAATTATTTTCCAAATTACCCATAGTGTCTTAAAGCCATGCCTGTCCTTCCCCTCTCATTACTTTTCTTGGTTCACCACTCCTGACCTTTGCTCTTGTAAATGACAAGGTCCTAAAATACACTCCCTCTCCAAATGTCAAACTAGTGAATAGGAAACAAATCACAGTCCAATGAAATACATAAATAAAAGCAGTGTTTGTGGTCATTACTGTGTTTCCTTTTAATACACATAGGTGAAGAGACTAAAGGAAAGATGGAAATGGACATGGAGGATGAAAATGGACACACTCTGGTCCAGGTCATCAGTGAGAAGTACAACCCAGACAACTTCCCATACTGCCGTGGGCCTGGTGCCGGGGTGGTGATTCGCACCAGTCCTCAGGGTTCTCCTGTTAAAGGTTAAATATTTCGAATTCAACTTTATGTAAAATCTGGTTTCATTTTGAAACAACAGTACAGTTGTTTGATCCAACCATTTTAAATGATTTTAATTCATTATCAGTCAATAGCTAAGTAATTTTCCATTGCATTTTGACCACATTTCAGTCAAAATGTTGAACTCATGCAAGGCTGAGACCCCTTGTCTTAAAAGCTAAAAAAACAGCTATCTATCTATCTATCTATCTATCTATCTATCTATCTATCTATCTATCTATCTATCTATCTATCTATCTATCTA
>JAQQZR010000017.1:8206580-8224673 GCA_030068235.1 Notoglanidium macrostoma
TCTATCTATCTATCTATCTATCTAGCTATCTATCTATCTATCTATCTATCTATCTATCTATCTATCTATCTATCTATATGTATATCTATCTATATATATATATAAAATCCTCCTCTCACCTCCCCTGCTTGGGTATGTGTCTTCCACAACCGTGGGTCCACTACCAGAGGCCTGGGAGTATATGTATATATATATATATATATACTATACTAATAATAATATATATATATATTATTTTGGACAGATTATTTTGGATTTTTGTGGAAATAAGTACAACAGCATCACGAAGGGTAAGAAAACTACACAGAGTGTGTTGATGCTGACTTCTTTCTAGACAAGATTGTAAATTAATACATCCTATCAGACTCAAATGATTATACAGATTTATATTGCCTTTAGGGGGTGGCATGGTGGTGCAGTCGTTAGCACTGTCGCCCTACAACAAGAAAGTTCTGGGTTCGAACCTGCTGCCTGACTGGGGCCTTTCTGTGCAGAGTTTCCATGTTCTTCATGCGCCCGCATGGGTGCAAACACAAGCAAGTTAGGGCAAATAGCTAATCTAAATTGCCCATAAGTGTGAATGTGATTGTAAATGGTTGTTTGTCCTGCAAAATATTGGCGACCTGCCCAGGGTGTACCCTTCCTCTCATCCAAAGTCGGCTGGATTATCTCCAGCTTCCCTGTGACGCTTAACAGATAAGCAGTATGATGGACATGCCCTATAGGTTCAGGGGGCCTTGGTGCTGATAGTTTTTCAGCCCATGTCACTGACACATCGGTAACCCATCATCAACAGTGACTGAGAAGGCATATGTGGAATACAGTCATGGGTGTAATGAACACAAATTAAGCGCAATATTTACACCGTCATCCTTTTCCCCCCAAAATACATCTGGTCGAGAAACTAAAAACAGAAAGACTTAGCAGGCATTTTCCAATCAGAATACAAATTGCACAAAAGGACAGAAGAGAAAACCATAATGTTAGCTTGTTTTTTATTTTTATTTTTTTGAATGAAGCAGTTAACTACTTTTCTGTTTGCTGTGTTTTGTATCCAGAAGAAACATGGCATGAAGCCAGTGGAGCATTACAGACTTGAAACCCTTTAAAAACAACTGAAATCATGAACTCATGAACATGGGCTCCTGCCCTCCCATTCAAAATCATGTTTTTGCTGAGAAGTTGAACTCAATTCATTGTTTAACTGTCCATCTCAGATCGTCTAAATCTGCCCAGTGTGCTGGTTCTGGATAGCTGTGGAATAAGTCATGCTGGAGATGAGGAGGAAGTGGCGACTTTCTGTGCTCATGTGGTGGAGTTGGACCTGTCTCACAACCAGTTCAGAGACTGGGGAGAGGTGAGGGCAGTCAGTGTCTGTACTGCTTATGATCGCAAAGCAGTATACACTTAATGTGCTTGTATCTGACTTTCTGAGTAGTACTAAGATGAAGACTAAGGTGACCCTCTGGGAAAGCTCACGTTGCTGTAAGGGCTGATGCTCCATGTGTGGCCACTGGGGGGAGCTCTGTCTGTGGCCTGTTGGTCGAATATCTGTCCTGAAAGGGCACTGCACTGAATCTTTTTTCTTATGAGTTACAAACTGACAGTGATTGACAATAACAAAGTATGGCACATTTCTACTCTGGTTTTCTTTTGGCTTACTCAATCATGGCTTTCCAATATTACCTGTAGCTGCAAATAACTCATTTATTATCACCTGCAGATTTCTATGAGGGGTAGAATTAGCAACAATTAACTGACAAAAATTAAGGTGATGAAAATGCCTGTAAATTGACAAATAGAAGGGTAAAATGGATGTAAAAATGAAAAATAGAGTGATTACGTTATCAAGTGATTTGATTAATTTAAGGCCTATTTGATTAAAGCAGTCATGATATGATGACAACAGAGCCATAATTCATCATTTTTATTTATCATTTAACATTCACAATTTTAAATACTTGGAATTTAGCATTTAAGAAAATTGGCCTCAAGGTATATTATGGCCACATAACGGCCACAGAGGTGTACAGAATTGTGATAATTACGTATAACAGGCTATGCAGGCTGCCAGTTAACGGATAATTTACTATGGTTGTTATTCAAAAGTTCCAAGAGCATGGATATGAAACAGTGATTAAAACTTTTTCCAACCAATCTACTTTATAGGTGTCTTGTTATGCAAAGTTAGACACTTAAGCAGCCAATCAGAAAAGAGTATTTCTCATCTCTGGGGTATAAAATAAAATAACAATATTATTGTTAAACTGAACCAAATTGGCCATGATTAATGTGTTAATTACAACTAGGACTTTTTATGCAATAATATACTGGCAATACAATAGACGTCTGTTAGATGTTTATTTTAATGCCACCCATCTTCTCATTCATGTGTCTTTGTGTTGTTTTTTTTTTTTAAAGAAAAAAAACCTAACACAGTCTGCTCCTTCAGTCCACATGCTCTAACCCCCAATTATTGGGGGGATTTAAAGTCAAGTGCTTGTGTTTAAAGGCAGTGATGTAGACTCTGTTGGCGAACTCTGTATCACACACCTCTGTTCAAGAAAAATCTGGCAACCTCAAAGGCGTGATCTACATGCAGGTCATTTTAATAATCTCTACACAGGTTGCCCAGAAAATCAGTTTAAGCATGTGCGTAATCTGACTCTGTATGTGGAGAACTTTCTTTGCGTAAATATTGACATGCGCTTGAAATCAAGTCGGCAACTCTTCTAGAACATACAGCAAATGGTATGAAACAGTGAACATATTCAGGTTGGGTACGAGTGATAATGTGTCTTGAGAAGAGCATTTCCATGTGACTCAAGACAGACAGAAAGCAGGAGCAGAGCATACGGATCACCCACATCAATGATCAATGTGCACAATAACTGAAATGCTGTTTTAGTTTAGAAATGCTAAATGTGATTTTATTGTTATCGATGATGTTTTCCTTTATAGATCAGTAAGATTCTGTCTAACATCCCTCATTTGGACTTTCTCAACCTGAGCATGAATCCTCTGAAGGGATCCAGCTTGGAGCCTGGAGGTGCCGAAGCCTTCTCAGGTCTCCGCCGCCTCGTCCTCAACAACACCCATGTGTCCTGGGACACGGTGCACATGCTCACGCAAGAGATCCCTGAGTAAGAGTACAAAACCTGTAGAGCTGTGTATTTTTAATTGGCACCCACCTATCCTGCCTCTGTCTTTGTTTGTGTGTGTGGGTGAGAAAATGTACGCATTTATTTTAACTACATTATGCAACTTACCATACCTGAATGTGTATTTGGGTGTTCCTTTGTGTCTGTGTATGTTGAATAGTGTGTGTGAGAGTCGTTTGCATGTTAGTTTCAGACTACTGTACAGGCACGTGTACGTGCACATACTGTAGATGAGTGTGAGAAACTCTGTGAGTCTGTGTTTCCTGTTTGCATCTTAATCACGTGATCTCTGCTGCAGTCTGGAGGAGCTCTTCCTGTGCCTGAATGAGTATGAGTGTGTGAACTTGTCACGGGTACCCTGCGCATCGCTGCGCCTGCTACACATCACTGATAATCTGCTGCAGGACTGGAGCGAAGTGCGCAAGCTGGGCCTGCTGTTCCCACGTCTGACATCACTCATCCTTGCTAATAACTCTCTCTCCTCCATCCACGAGCCTGAGGACTCACTGCCATGCCTGTTCCCTAACCTGCATAGCATCAACCTGCACAACTCAGGTTAGCTTCATGAAATCATTGGATTGAAAATGCTTTTCAATTTACAGAAAAAAGCAATATTATAATATTATACCACATCACTGCTGAATTCTCAAATCTGATTGAGCAGATGCCATTGATTATTTTTCTGTAACAGCAGCTCTTACAGTAGTACTTCATGATCATCAGGTTTATATGAATGCGTTCATTTTTACTACTTTATCATTTCTATAGGCAGGGATTTGTCGGATGCTCCATAAAATCTAAGAGTAATTATAAACATGTTTTTTTTTTCCCCTCAAACAAGTGTGTAGAATCACTTCCATGGTGTCAGCATTTTCAAACAGTCAGTAGGTTTTCCACCCTGGAAAGCCTTCAAGACAGAGCAATTTGTGATTTTCCCTTTTTTTGATAACATTGTGAGTTTTTCTTTTAGTCACATAGTCTACTGAGACCTTGTAATTTCTCGTCATTATTTTTATTTTTTTAATAGTGCCTAACAACTGTTGAACTTGATCAGTCTAATCAAACAGGAAAACGTTTGGCAAAAGAGTAATACCCAGTGGTAGGACCATGTGAAGATATTTTCAGGATATGCACACAATGTAGTTGGGAAAAAATGTGATGTCCTCATATTAGGATAGTGGTGTCTCATGAGGTTAAGAAAGAAAAACTGGTGAGGGAGCAGCTGTTTATAGCTAATATAGCATAAGTGATGACATGAATTACATTGATACCTTAATGAAACTTGTTTAATCAATACTAAATGTAACTTTAAATTGATAAACAGTACAATGTCTCATTTGCTAATAAATAGAACAATTTTAATTGTTGGCAAATTGCTGTGCTATAAGAAGAATAAAACTGTCCAGGATTATAGAAACATAGTAAACTTTGAAGTGATAACAGTAACTCTGTTTCAGGTCAGTCATTGATTTTTTTTACTAGAACAGCATAGCCCATCATGCTTTATTCCTTACATATCCAATATGTCATCCCAAAATCTTCAGCCTAGTCCAATGTAAGGACTATTTGTGGACTCAAAAAACGCCCTGGTCATTCTAGGAGAGTTAATTGGGCATTCTAAATAAGAGATGAAGGGAATCTTACAGAGACAACATTTTTTTCAGATTTTTGTTTCAAATTTTCAATTCAATTTTATTGTATATGAATATATAAGGGTCTATCTATCTATCTATCTATCTATCTATCTATCTATCTATCTATCTATCTATCTATCTATCCCTAATAAGCAAGCCTGTGGCAATGGTGGCAAGGAAAAACTCTCTGAGATGACAAAAGGTAAAAACCTTGAGAGGAACCAGAAACAAAAGGGAACTCATCCTCATTAGGGTGGCACTGGATAATGCGATTACAATTAACACACTTCTGTTATAGGGTCAGAAAAAAAGTACAGTTGTATAATTCAATGTAGTTTAAGATAAAGTCTGTTCTGTCTCAGCTGATTTACTGAGGGAGATTTGAGTGCAAGACTGTTCATGGTGATTTGAGTCCTATGCCATTGTATCAGAACCGCTCTTGTCAACAGCAATCCAATGTCATCTTCACAGTTCTAGGTGTAAGTTGAGGCAGTTCATAAGGGGCCATCCTCAAAAGGAACAAGTGGTTTCCAAGTGATGGCTCCAACCAGAAGTAGGACATCAGGATGGATCAGGCAGGTCTGGAAAACAGAAGGGATCAGGATCACTGGAATCTCAACTCGACAGATAGAGAAAAAGAGAGAGAGAGAGTGAAGAGAAAAGAGAAAAAGCAGATTGTTAGGTATGCTCATTGTCATGTAATGGCTAAGGAACAGAGTATATTATGTGCTGAGCGCAAGCAGGAAGTCCAGCAAGACTAGCTATGACAGCATAGCTAAAAGCCAAAAGGTAACGCAGACATAAAGCAGTTAGCCATTCTACCGTCAACAGACATGAGTGAACATCTGAGAGTGGGGGGGGCGGGACAGCATCCAAACATCCCATTTTACAAAAACATACTATGCCTGAGATCTGATCTGAAGATTTGCCCCCTGCTGTAGCCTTCACTATTCGAGGTACCAACAAATAGCCTGCATCTTTTGATCTAAGTAGGCGTGAGTGGGTCATAAAGGACCAGAAAAAGAGTTCCAAAAATCTGGAAACTAGCCAGTTATCTAACTTTCTGCTCTCAGGTAAAAAAACACAATGTTTAAGATTACTTTTGATTAGAAACATAACTAAGAGTGTATTGTTAGATGTTTAGGAAAATGAAGTAAAAATTCTCAGCCAAGCAAAACAAAATCCTTGTGACATTTTCACTTGTGAGTGATTTGAGTTGATCTCATGATGATCTCACAATGATCTCAACTGTGATCTCACAGTAAGTCTGTGATATCACTGTGACATCAATTTGAAATTTCATCATGAATCATGATCTCATCTTCTGATCTCACACTGTGACATACTTTAATATGTATGTGATATCATAGCTAATGGATGACAGTAAAAACATGATCAGTAATTGATTCTCAAGAAACTGACATGTTTATGTGGATTTTAGAAAATTGTACTCATCTTAATGCTTGGGGTAGTTAAAGAATATAGTGAAAAGGGTACGTGGCCATTGATTTTTATTAGGCTGGGTGATTGACAGCCATGTGGTCGAGTGTGGAAGAAGTTTGTTTCTGTCATAGTCACACATTGACAACTAACAAAAGTCATGTTCATTACTGTGAGCCAACTGGGAGTTTGATTTGGTGGGGCTTCAGTGTTCAGACATGTAGCAGCTGTCACTTTCCGTCGAAACAACTGTGCGCACACTGTATCAAATAACTCGTCTATATACATGCACATACTATATCATGGTGACATACTGTAAATATCACAAACTGATGTAACTGTGAGAGTAATAGGTAATAATAAAACACACATCTGTAATAGAGTCAAGATTTCACAACGACATTGCCAAGATATCATTAGTATGATATAAGAAACCTATGATATCATGGTGACCTCATCATAATATCATGTTCTGACTGAGTTTTTTTCATATTAGTGATTGATGTTTATCTTGTGTTTTAGGTCTGTGTCGCTGGGAGGACATTGAGAAGCTCAATTTCTTCCCAAAGCTTCGGGAGGTTCGTCTAATGGGCATCCCCTTACTGCAGCCTTACACTGACCAAGAAAGACGATATCTCACTATAGCACAGTGGGTGTACACGCTTATACACATGCACACACATACACAGTGCCATATTCACTCACACAGGATTCTCCCTTTGGAAGATGGTATGCTTTTATAATGTACCTTACTAACATAAAGTTCTTCCATGGAACAAATTGTAATTTGGGTTAGTGGTATCTATACAAATATGTCTCCTGTGTACTGCAGTTTGCCTTCTGTGACTGTTCTGAATGGAAGTGTGGTGACAGAGGGAGAAAGAGAGGATGCTGAACGCTTCTACATCCGCTATCACCTGGACTGTCCTGAGGATGAGTTACCACAGAGGTACACACACACACACACACACACACGCAAACTTGTATAACCTAATGATGCTCATTAGCTAACTGTGAGGCTTGTTAATTTTTTATTTATTCCAAAGGTTGAATGAGCAAGATCATAGCAAACAGTCTCATGTATTTAGATATATGATACTGCCTTTGAATTTCAGTTATAAATTGCTAATATTTGTAGCTGTTGTCTGTGCAGCAAAGATGATAGGGAAACTATTCAATGAAGTGGTGGTGTGATGAGGCCCAGGACTTACTGGAGTTACTCTTACCGACCCGAAGTTGATTATTTTCCAATAACAGCACATCCTGAAATGTTTTATTCCTCTTATACCACAGCAATTTGACAACGATTACAGTTTAAATTAACAAACTGCACCATGCAGATGTTTAACCATTTGTAGTTCCATTTAATGTTGAGGAGTGTTCATTCCTGTTATCACTTACTTTATAGCAGCTGTAAACTATGCACACACACACCTGACCTCAGGATCAGATGTCAAAGAATGGCAAGGGGCCTTTTTGTGTGTCCACCAATAATCTTTATATTGCTAATAATGAAGTTATGAGATTTTGCTATATAAAAGCTATATAAGAGTTTGTATTGATTTACTGGATATGTAAGGAATAAAGCATGACGGGGCATGCTGTTAAGGTAAAATAATTAGTGATGGGTGATGCCATAATACCCAAGTTGATTGCATTTCAATAAGTGCAAATCCTGAAGTGTTTTTTTTCCTCTTATAGCACTTGTTTCCAATGAGTTTGGTTTACGAATACATTTGTTAATGAATTACAGTTTTTCTTGGACATCTGCGAAACAAGTTAGTTCCTGTTATCACGTATGTTATCACGTATTTCCTTAACAGCCCAAACCACCAGTTAATAATACAAGAAAATGCAACTGATCCTGTTACTGAGATATTTACAAAATGCAAAATTTACTATGGTAGACAACTAAAATAACAGCTTTACCTCTGACTGTTACAAGTCGCTGACACTGGAGACTCCTTCCATGCGTCTTAAATGAACATCTCCTTTGAGAGGCAATGAGCATTCAGTCTAAACTGGGCTTTGTGTCATCTAAGCTTATGTCCAGACATCTGAATACATTTGATTTATTTCAAATGTAATGTACTTGAACACATTTGCATATACGCAGAGAACATGATTGGCCATAAATGTGACAGCTCCACTCCAGAAAAGCTGAAGTGCAGATGGATCAGTTGCTATCAGTTATACACATCTCCTCAAAATGGAAAGCTTTAAGAGGTATTGTTCAGCACAGCTCTCTGTGTGTGCACTGATCCATTCAAAGCAGGCCCGAGATCAGTAACACAGGCGTAATGTAGACACACAAATACAATATCGTTTACCACTTTGACTGTGTGTTTGCCTCCTTGGCTGGTCTGAAAAAAATGCTTGAAATCACTGCAATTCACTTATTTTTCTTCCTTATCATTTCTTTTATAACCACTAGCTTGGTGTGCCAGTCAGCTTGGTGATGTCTTGTGCTTATCCCTCATATGTCCTTTCCTCTTGCTTTCTGTCTTTTCTCCCTGTCTCTCTTGTGTTGGGGGTATTTTCTGATGCCTACCAAGCCAGAAGAAGAGGGATCCCCCACGTCCTTTAGCCCACCGTGTTGTGCTTAACCTGGGAGAGGACGTTTCTCGGTCTCGCTCTACTGTAGAGGAGGCTAACCTTTGAGAGACAATGTATCCAGTCTCTACCTCCTCAAAGACGCCTTTGTGCCAGAATACTCTTGCCAGGAAACTGATATACGAGGTGGCAGCTTGATTCTTTTTTTCCTTCTCTATATCCGCCTGTCCACCTTTACTTCTTCTCCACAGTCTTTTCTAAGGTTTTAAGGGGACTGAAATGGCAGGTGGGTCTTTTTTTTTTTTAAAGAAAGGTGGATAAGTGAATCTCTCTCTCTCGCTCTCTCTCTCTCTCTGTCTCTCTCTCTCAATTCTTTGAATGGTTCACTCATGTAATGAATTGATGAAGATGTGTAAGCATTCTGACAGGGATTCCTGTAAGCAAAGGGAGGAGGGACATGGAATTGTGAATGGCCTTAAGAGCTAAGGAAAGATTTATATAAAGCAATGGTGTGTTAAACCACTTACACAGTGAGTGTAGTATAGGTTTTATTTAAACAAAACACAGGTCATGTGAGCCAGTGCTATTAATGACATTGACAACCAATCATATAATCTGATTTTTCATAGCATTTAAACTTGTCAGTTTAATTCTACTTATATGTAATTAGTAGGCCTAAGTGCAAGGGCTGTGTTCAGTCTCGTATTTCTTAAGTTAACTTTTCTGTGACATTAAACACAGAAATAGATTGATTGGCCTTCATCTCTAGTTCTTTCTCTGACATTCTCTCTTTTCCATCCCACAGCATGGAAAGGTTCCCAGGGGAATGAAGGTCAAACTTTGTAAAAGAAGCAAAAGGATGGCAGATGCTAAGTGGGTAGCACTGGTGAAAACACTAGGGGAATGTTTAGGTTGCCTCTTACTGATTCAGATGCTTGCCGTCACTTTAGGGCAAAGCGGTAATCAGTCCTATTGATAAAGTGAGAAAATGAGAGAAAGTGACATTGAAAGACCAGTTGATCGTTTATATAGTCACAACCTAGCTAGAAAAATAATGCCTGTGGCATTAGAAACAGACCAGCAGCAGAAGACAGAGTAAAATCGAAATTAGTGACTTTTTAAAACTCCTCCACTTTTACTTAGCTCTGTAGGTGTTGATTTCATGCTGTAAAAAATTGTTTAGGAAATGGAGAAAACTTGACAGGCTCTGTAACCTCAGCCTCTGCCATGGTTGCTTAGTTGAAGCCTGGGCTATGTTATCTCTTTGAAGTTGAGGGGATATAGTGAGTGGTGTGGTGGCTCAAGTAATTGTAAACCTGTACTGTTCAGTCACTTGCTATGGTAGCACAGACCAGGCTTTTGACCTATAGGTTAATCAAGAGTAGTAATTTAGTTACACCATATGGAAAAAAACAAGAACTGAGAAGTGAAAGTGGTAATGGAGAGGCAATTCGATATGTGAGCTGCCAGACTTATTGCCCAGATTACTCCAGCCTGTCTCTGTGCAAACAAAAAGAGAGATTTTGTCAAGAGAGAATGGTGGAGATGGTCCAAGAGAGTACCTGTTTGTGTCGGTACGGTAAATGCTGATTGCATGATAGAGGTGGGAAAGAGGTAAAGAGTGACTGAATCAAGTTAATGAGATTGAAGATAAAGAGTTCCACATGTCTACACGTCTTTGAGAACCCAAAACCCCAGCTGTGGGAGCAGACATCACAGCTAGATCAGTGAAGAGAAAGAGAAGAGCGATGAATTGGATGAAAGGTGGAAGAGGTGGCAGAACAAGAAAGGAATGAGGGGAGGAGGATATGATGGAAATGAAAGAGGGGTCGAGGTTTTATGTCAACTGAGTAACCATGGCTTTGCAGTGGCCAGCTACTGTGATAGGGAAAAACAATGGCTAGGAGAGAAGAAAGGAATGTCCAGAGCGCTTTGTGAATACGTGATCATGAAAAATTTGAGTCCTCTGAAGGACTTCTGGTTCCTATAAAGGTTTATTCCCTTATGTCTTCTTAGGGTGTTTTTTTCTTGCCAGTGTCACCTCTAGCTTGCCTATTAGGGATCTAAATCTACATCCAGATTCTTGTAAATTTGCTTTGTGTCTATTGTTAAAAGATCTATATAAATATAGTTGACTTGACTCCATCATGCAGAGCACTGAAAATTATTGTCAGTCTTATTCAGGATACCAAACCACTTTGTGCATGCAAAGCTTTGGCAAGGACAGGAAAGTGCTAACGGAAATAATATATCTTGTAATGAATTTCAGGAATCCAGCTGAGTTGATCATAATTTCCAACCTACCATACTACACAAGTTACATTTTGAACCAGTGGCATACAGGTAGGTGGACTATGACAATCTTGCTGAAAGCCAACCCCATCGTTTGGGTCATTGTTGTGTGGTCATTAAAGGAGACAAGTCACTGTCTATGTCTCTTTTCCTTTCTGTAAGTTCAATCGCTTACAGTGTTACAGTACGTACAGTAGACTTACTGTATATCTCCTGCTATGAACCTGCTTTACTTTCCACGAACTATTGTCCGGTCTCATCTCTGGGGCTGATCAGAGAACAGTGCGCTGATGGAATTCAGGTCGGACGTGTTATCACCGCCAATGTGATTTCGCTTGCATTTAAGAGAGCTTAGCTCAGGCTAAATGAGACCTTTGAGTAAGTCTTGCTTTTTTCCCTAGACAGAGTGGCACTTTGTATGGACGGAGTGGTATTCCCATGGTGAAGGTTCGGAGCCGCAGGCACCTACCCACGCTCAGCCTCCGCTTTGTGGGGACACTTTTCTTGGCAGGCTGGGAGGGAAATTACTTTGATTGGCATAGTTGGTACTGTAGCACTTTAAAGCAAAAAAGAGCCCCCCTCAGTAACCCCCCTTCCTAGATTTTTTGAATCATTCCTGCCTGATGTCCTCTTATCTTTCCCACAAACCCTCAGTAACATGGAGGGGGGGCTAGGGAGAACTTTCTCATGGCAAGAGAACACATTGTCCTTTGCAAAGCAGTTAAACAAATAGACTAACAGTAGTACACACCGACATAAATATGCTCCAATATAAAAAATAATGTTTCCTTTTTTTTCTAAAGCAGGTCATTTTAAAATGTTGAAGTGGATGACTTCTTGTATTCGGCATGAATCTTGTACTTACCATATATTCTTTCATATTTTTTATCTTAATTTTTATTGTCAGCTTTCTATTTAGTTTTTGTACCCTTAGTTTCTTTATTCAATCTCTATAGTCACACCATGAAAACATATCACTTTGCAAAATGGCCATGACCAAGAGGCACAAGATTTGTGCTGAAAAAATAAATCATAAATTCATAGTTCATAAATTCATCTTCAGGAACCACTTTATCCTGATCAGGGATGTGTAGGATTTGGAGCCTATCCTATGAACACTGGGCTACGTTGGGGATACACCATGGATGGGATGCCAATCCATCACAGGGTACCATGCACACACACATTCACACACAAGGTCAATTAAGAGTTGCCAGTTTACCTACCTGCATGGTTTTGGGAAGTGGGAGGAAACCAGGGAACCGGAAAGAAAGCCACATGGTCACCGGGAGAATGTGCAAATCTCTGCACAGTCTGAAACCCTAGGATTAAACCAAGGACAATGGAACTGTGAGGCAGCAAAACTAACTGCTAGGTTTTGTACATTACTGCCTGAGATGGTTGCTGGAATTCTTGACACCTTGCTAATAATAAACAGTAAAAAAAAAAAAAAAAAAGTAGTGCACACTGGTTTGAAAATGAGTAGCAACCCTGACCTGAAGAAAATAACCAGCACTAAGTATTTTTCAGTCTAACAAGGTTGGAGATGCATAGTTGAACCACATGATCTTAATCCACTCTTCTATGCAGACCATTTATATTACACGTGTGTATACTGCACATATGGACCGTTTTCTTTGCCTCAGTCTAATATCGTCATTTACAAATCACATATTTCATGCTTCTCTAGCCTTTTGTGTGTTGATTTGGATGGTTTTTTTTGGGTCTTTAGCTTGTTGAAAGTTTTATTAATGGCGAAGTCTTAACCGTTTGCAGCAGAAGCCCGTTTTTGAACTGAATATCCTGATAATTAACAAAATTCATAATGCCATCAATTGACTCTGCTAGGCCATTAGTCACAAAACAGAAGCATCCAATGTCAAATCATCAAATTTTAACAATTATTCAACAACAATAGTGGGTTTCTCTCAGGAAGAGTTTATTTTGTGCAGCAATTCCAAAAGACAAAAGGTTATGTTACACCTTGTGCTCATTTTTAATGACCATGCTCGCTGCTACTGCCTCATCCTCCTCATCTAATGGTTGATTTGAAACATGACATTTCCAAGAATTCACTAAAGTGTAGCAATCTAACAGCTGTGATCTGTGGGGTCTTTTTTGTCTTCCTCACCATCATCCTCACAGTGGATGTGTAGAGCATGCTCATGAGTCCAAATCCATAAAAATATTCATATATTTTACTATGGTTGTAGTTGTGTTCACAACTCCTAGAACCTTACACTCATATGTAATGACAGTGACAATGATACTGCTCTGCGTGCACATACACAAGCCTTCAACATACAGTACCACTTGGTATTGGATGTTAGCATTGTAGCATTTCTATGAGTAGAAGTTAATGAGTATGTTACTGAACCGATATGTGATTGCAGTGTTGGTATTGATGCATCCATAATCTTAACTATTTATGTTTTAATACCTATAACCTGACTTGTCAAAGCCAACAACTATGTATTTTGTTTGTGCTGAGAGCTCTGTTTTTTTTTTTTTCCATATTTGTGGAAGAAAAATTTGTTTTACATATGCAGCTTAATATTTATACCTCAATAAAATCTAAAATGTTCAAAGGCAACAACAGGTTCTGTTCAGGACACTGAAAGCAATTTATATGTAATATAGTTTTGGTTTTGTTTTTTCCCAAGAATGCCAGTCTGTTTGCATATATCTGGAATATTTTCTTAAATGTACACTATATGGCCAAAGTTTTGAGACACCTGACCCTCACGTGTCTCGTATGTGGTTCTTCCCCAGACTGTTGCCACAAAGTTGGAAGCACACAGTTATATAGTATTTGTATGTTGTAGCTTTAAGATTTCCCTCCAATATAACTAAGGGCCTAAACGTGTTCCAGCATGACAATGCTCCTGTGCACAAAGGTCCATGAAGACATGGTTTGCCAAGGTTGGAGAGGTAGAAATAAGTCTTGCACAAAGCCTTAACCTCAACCCCACTGAACATCTTTGGGATAAACTGGAATGCTGACTACATCCCAGGCCTGCTAACTGTCTGATGTCACTAATGCTCTTGTGGCTGAATAAGCAAATCCCTACAGCCATGCTCTAAAATCTATTGAAAAGCCTTCCCAGAAGAGTGGAAAATTTCATACCAGCAAAGGAATGGGAAATGGATGGGGTGGTATGAGATGTTCAAAAGCACATATAGGCGGTGTGGTCAGGTGTCCACAAACTTTTGGCTATATAGTTTATCAATAATTTTTTTTATTATTAAAGTTTTATAATATATTTATTTGTGAAAAGAAGTGAGACATATTTTTGTGAGAGCAAAAGGAAGTAGTTCCTTACTTTTCCTAAATAGATTCTAACTAGTTACTAGCGCCTACTAATTTTGGAGGGTATTGTATACTAAGCTTGATGCATACACACTGGTAATCATCAAAATGCATATTCTGTGGTACAATATGAAGGCTGTAAGAAAATAATGTGAAAGCTAGTGTGTCTGGGCCTTAACGTGACCTAATTCACCTTAAGTCCATGTCTTGATCATGCTGCTGTCTTTCTTTTGCGTCTTACAGGTTTCACAATCTTGTGGCCTGTTATGGGCGCCTGGCACCGCTGGCAGACGTGGATTTGCGTCCACTGAGCTGTGCCCAGGTTGAGCTGCACTTTGGGGACAACACTGAGCAACTGGAGCTCCGGCTGGACCAGACTGTGGCCGACCTCAAGAAGCAGCTCAGGCCTGTGGTGCAGCTGCCAGTCAACAAGATGCGAGTCTATTACATTGACAGGCAGCTGGGTTATGCACTAGCACCTCAAGAGCTCAAGTATGGAGCCCGAGCCCTTCATTCCTACAGCATACGGGATGGAGATGAGATCCTGGTAGTGCCAAAGAGTCAGTGAATAAAGCGACAGTGGGTAAAAAGGGACCAGTTTAAATAGAAGACGCATGTAAAGATCGCCCTGTGAAGCCAGTGTAAATAATGAGTTCCAAATTTGTGAATCAGTGAACCACTCTTGTGGTCTTGTGGGAAGTCAGAGAGATAAGGGATGTGTGCCCTAAAAGTTGTGCACTATGTTAAACGTGGGAGGTCTAATGCTGTCCGTTATAAAAAAAAAAAAAAAATGATTTGGGATATAATCTCTTCTCTTCTTGCTACAATATTACTTTTGAAGAGAATGGTCAGTGGTGTTTTTTTTTTTTTTTTTTTCAAAGGTTAACTCATCCAGTTGATAGTTTCTTGTGTTACACTTACAATATTCATATGTGCATGAGACTGCTTCTCAGGAACAACAAATCCCATGCATTTCCAAGTAGTATTTTTACCAATTATGATCTACATTACAAATATTACAAGCATTACAGTGTCATACATATATGCATATCTCATTGTATATAGAATACACAAATCTTTCATTTTAAACACACTCATTTTTTTAAATTCAGATCCAGCTAATAAAAGCTTGCATAGTGATATTGATTTAGTGAGTCTGATCTGGCCTCATGCTATGAGCTACAGTTTTCCCTTAGCTTTCAGTATGGTAGGGCTCCTTCATACAAAGGTAGTAAGTGAAGGAAATGTTGCCTTAGCTTTTCATAGAGGCTAGCACCGAATGATGAATGTATCATGACTTGAGTAGTCAATGGCATATTTGGGTTTGATTGCTTCAGAGCACACTGATCTCTGGCTGTGGTAACACCATCTCAGTCACACAGCCAGGGTGGATTTCTCCCTGCTTAGGTTACAATAGGGTCACCCACCACACTGAAACCTCTCTGTGTTCATGTGTCTTTTCACATGCAGTTCACATCCTCATGCCTAGCCTCCCTTAATAGACCACTTAATGTTTGCATTGGGGTGGAACTCAGCTTCACATCACATGAGAATCTAGTCATTTGATATTCATTTGCATGAGCAACCTTGCTTTTATTCAATTTACGCAGAGATGCCTTTGAGGCTGTTTTGGAGATTGTTGGTCCTCTTGGTCACTTTCCTGTCTCATGTTGGTGTACAAGTAAGACTTGATGTGCCCAGTTAATGTTTGTCAAAGTTGGCTTACACAAAAAAATGGGCCAGCATGAATAAAACTGATGTAATTTGGCATGCAAATCCTTCAGCAGTTGTATTTTTATGTGCTATTCAGGTAGATTATTTATTGACTTTGTTGATTATTATTGATTGATTATTGACATAAATACAATAAAAACAGTATATCTCGGCTGCGGGCTCAGTATATTAAGTCACATATTGAGGAGAAAAAGGAGTTTATCCAAAAAGCACTTCTTATTGGTTTGGTTTAATTTTATGTATAACATAGATTTGAAAAAACAGAATGATCAAAAAAAAAAAAAGAATATTTTTTTTTACTTTTCATATTTGTTTTCTTAATATATGATTTTGTTGCGATACATAAAGAGAATGCAGGCTTTATGCTATATATGCTTGTTTGTGTTCAATAAAGCGAGACGCGTGCATTTGAGCCAAGTCATGTGATGATGCTTATTTTTGTTATGTAATGGAATTTTGTCATATAATGTACAAATGTATGAACATTTATGATCAAGTATGAGTGGACAGTACATCATTACTGACAATTTTTGCAAAGTGTTTCAAAATTATAAATTCATGCCAGTCTTTACATTTTAATTTTGAGATTACCATGACTTAACCCTCTATCAATTCCAAGCAAAGTGGCTTTAATCCTGAACTGGCTAAACTAGTGATGCTATATGGATGGCCTATGTATGCTATCCCTTGGTGCATTAGTACAACTTTATTGTGGATATTGTTACATGCTTTGGTCTTAGTGTAGTATCTTTTGTCTCACAGATAAATCATTATTACTCTATCATATTCCATGTGTTGCAATTTTTTTTCAATGCAAGCAGCACATTAGTGTTGTATCTCACTGTTTCATCATGTCCTATTTCTGCTGTTTGAGTTGCATCTGAAATAATGTTCCCCATAATCCTTTGATTGCACGAGTCACCCTTGTCATGCAGTTTGGTATTTCATTAGATCAGTCCTAATTCTGTCTCTGATTGTCTGTTTGCTTTATTCAGAGTCTTTTCATCATATTCCATGCCCAAAGTGCTGATAAGATGTTGCAAAGGGATTAAGTGCTAATGTCTTATTGATGGGTCTTTTTAGTCTGGTGGCTATGCTCAGTGTGTGGAACAAGGGTTGTCATGAATGTCAATCAACTGCATTGTTCATGAATTTTTGTGTGCTGTTATTGTCAATAACAATATTGCCATTTTTGTCATGTGTGGTACCAGTAGATGAATAAATTTTTTCTGATTTTCTGTATAGATGCAAACAAACAAAAACAAACAATGCAGCAATCTATTACAGTGGTGCTTGGAAGTTTATATATATAATTTTCTATATTTCTGCATTAATATGACCTAATACATCATGAGACAAAATATTATACTTGGTCATTTATTTATTGAGGAAAACAATCCAATATTACACATACATACTCTACTGTAGTATTATCAGGTAATTTCAATTCAATTCAATTTTATTTGTATAGCACTATTAACAACAGACATTAGCATCCAATTGCTTTTGGACACACTCCAATTAGCATCCAAACATTCCAGTTTACCGAAACATTCTATGCCTGAAGACATTCTGGAGAATGCTCCAGATCTGCTCCCTTACATAATAGAAGGCTATTAACAGGCTTGGCTAAACAAATATGGTATTTTTAACCTAGATTTAAACACTGACACTGTGTCTGAGTCCCAAACACTAATTGGAAGGCTGTTCCATAACTGAGGAGCTTTGTAAGAGAAAGTTCTGCCCCCTGCTGTAGTCGCCACCATTGGAGGTACCAACAAATTGCCTGCACCTTTTGTTCTAAGTAGGAAAGGTGGGTCATAAAGGACCAGAAGTTCACTCAGATACTGAGGTGCGAGACCATTAATTTATAGGTCAACAGTAGTATTTTGCATCCATCCATCCATCCATTATCTATACCGCTTTATCCATCTGGGTCGCGGGGAAGCTGAAGCCAATCCCAGCATCT
>JAQQZR010000017.1:8224773-8247445 GCA_030068235.1 Notoglanidium macrostoma
ATGCTATTCCTATGTAGGTATGAGCATAACTGCTGTGCTACAGCCTTTTCTAGGATCTTGGAAATAAAAGGGAGGTTTGATATTGACCTATAGTTGGACAACTGACTGGGGCCGAGATCAGGTTTTATAATCAGGGGTTTGATAACTGCTAATCTAAAGGATTTAGGTACATAGCCAATGCTAATGGAAGAGTTGATTATTTTTAGAATAGGTTCAATTATGTCTGGTATTATCTGTTTGAGGAAACATGTAGGTAAAGTATCTAATACACAGGTTGATGATTTTGATGAGGAAATTAGTGTGATTAGTTCAGTGTCTTGAAGGCTTATCTGATATAAATATATTGTTGTCTACAGAGTTGCTTATCAGATTGTCTGGATTTAAATTCATAGTTTGTATTTTTTGCCTGATATTGTCAATCTTGTAATTTGAAGGTGATTTGAAGGTGAAATTAGCATCAGGTGTTTTCAATCAGTGGGATGACAATCAGATGTTGAGTGGGGACTCTGTTTTATTGAAAGAACAGGGATCTACCAAAGTCTGGTCTTCACAACACATGTTTGAGGAAGTGCACCATGGCATGAACAAAGGAGGCCCTCAGAAAACAAGTTGTTGGTGCTCATCAGGGTGGAAAAGGTATATTTAAGGAAAAAACATTTCTGAAGAGTTTGGACTCCATTAATCCACACTCAAACAGATAGTGGAAATTCAAGATAATTTTTAAGGAGACCTCCATCAGGGGAACACTGAACAACAATGGTGTGCATGGCAAGGTTGCAAGGAGAAAGCCACTGCTCTCCAAAAAGGACACTGCTGCCTTTCTACAGTTTGCTAAGAATCACATGGACAAGCCAAAAGACTATTGGAAATTTTTTGTGGATGGATAAGATCAAAATAGAACTTTTTAGTTTAAATGAGAAGCATAATGTTTAGAGAAAGGAAAACAGTGCATTACACCACAAGTACCTTATCCTAACTGTGAGGTGGTAGTATCATGGTTTGGGCCTGTTTTGCTGCATCTGGGCCAGGGCTGCTTGCCATAATTGATGGAACAATGAATTCTGAATTACACCAGTGAATTCTAATGGAAAATGCCAGGATATCTGTCCATGAACTGAATTTCAAGAGAAAGTGGGTCATGCAGCAAGCCAACATCCCTAAGCGCACAAATCATTCTACTTTGGATCTTTTACCTAAATGAATAAATGACCAAGTATAATATTTCTTCTCATTTGTTTAATTGTGTTCCCTTTATCTACTTTTAGGACTTGTGTGAAAGTCTGATGACGTTTCAGGTCATATTTATGCAAAAATCCTAAACGGTTCACTTACTTTCAATCACCACTGCATTTGTGAGACCTAACATTTATTCACTAGATATTCTGGCATTTTCAATTTGGATGGATGGACAATTAAAATGATGAATGGACTGAAGTTTTTGTTAATATCCTACATCATCACACTTGAGTTTGTATGTCTATAAAGGTGTGTAATTTTACCAGAGAAAAAGCCACCACCACACTGACAAACTAAAGGACCCCAAATGGTTCTGCAATGACTTCCTCATAAGAAAGACTATCATAACTACACTATACATATGAGAAATTAGCCACTGCTGCGAATGTCAATGTCTGTGCCAAATCACTCAGGGGAATAATCGCTTGTAAGCCAATGCAAGTCAGTGCAAGTCTGTGTAGAGATGAGGCCCTGCCCTGATAAAATCAGATGCAACTAACTTTATGTTTAAATGATTTTCACAAACTCTGCCATGTTCCAAATGTTAAATATAGATTGCATTGAGCGTATTTGTAAACGTGCAGTACATACATGCACTGATGATCATTTGATTGAGCCTAACTTCTGGAAAGTCTGATATAAGCTAATGTAATCATACATTTGGACAGAAATGAATCAAGACCTGTCAATCTTAAGAAAACATTTTACTGCAATTAATACATTTATTTCTGTTACACATGTTAAAAAAAGTAATAGTGTGATTATAATAAAGCAGACTAGACACCCCTGGAATTTTTTTTATTATATAATTTAATTAGAATATATACAGTCACAAGCCAGCAAATGTATTTATGTAGACTATTTCATACACATGATGTTCAGGAAGCTTTACAAAATTTGAATAATAAATACAATTGAAAAATCACAAAGAGATTAAACTTTAAACATAAACATCGTGAGTCATGTTTTTATCCTGGATCTAAATATGGCTGCAGTTTGGGGATAGTTTCTAAAAGTTGATTCCTCTAATGACCTGAGAGGCCTGAAAGGTTTGTATTTTTCAAGCAGATCAGAGATGTAAATTGAACCATTTATGGCATTAAATGATTTATAAACAACTAGTATAGTAAACACTTTAGAATCATTTATGTAAATAACAGCAGTATATAATCAGTTTTGAAACTAACTGGTTTTATACAGCAGGAGCTCATGATCGTAGATTTTGTTCAGGGCAGGACGACATAGCCTCAAACAAAATTAATTCAAGAGGCTATCACAATTGACTTGTGCTATAGCGTACAATTTAGTCCATTTTTTGAGTAACCGTGTAACAAGTGAATGAGAGTTGACAATATCTAATCAGCCAGCATACAGTCCAGCAGTTTGTTTTGAGCAAGTACCTTTGTTCATTTATGTTCGATACAGCAGGTGGGTTTCAGAAAAGCTAATATCATTAACTGGGTTGCTACATATCAAAAACAACCCAAAAGTCCTGCAACCACCTAAAATAAATTGGTGAAAGGTCATGATGGTGCAAAGCATTTCTGATGAAGATTAACATCTGTTAAATGGCTGATAAGACTAATATTTGAAACTGAAAATTACCACAAATACTGATAATCAGATATTAATACTTGACAAAATACGTACTATAAGATCAAAGGTTTGTGGACACCTGCCATCACACCTATAAGTGCTTGTTGAACATCCCATTCCAGAGTTAGTCCTCCCTTTCCTGTTATAATAACATGCACTCCACTGGGAAGAATTTCCATTAGATTTTGGAGCATGGCTGTAGGGATTTGCCTATTCAGTCACAACAGCATTAGTGAGCTCAGGCACTTATGTCAAGTGAGGAGGCCTGGCATGTAGTCAGGTTTACGATTCATCCCAAAGGTGTTCAGTGGGGTTGAGATCAGGGCACTGTGCAGACCACTCAAGTTATTCCACACCAACCTTGGCGAAACATGTCTTCATATCAAAACTCACTTTGTGCACAGGGTCATTGTCATGCTGGCACAAGGTTTGGTCATTCTGGAACAGGGCTTGGTTCTAATGAAGGGAAATTGTAATTCTATAAATGTTTGTGGCAACAGTTTGGGGAAGAACCACATATAGGTGAAATGATTAGATGTTCACAAACTTTTGACTATAGAGTGTAGCTAGTTTGATAGTGTAGCTGGCTTCATGGTTGTTGTTTTTTTTTGCTTTTATTTCAATGATCCAACAAAACTGTGCTCTTGTACAATTTTCTGGTCAGAGCTCATGTACTTCTCAAAGATACCAGATATTGTCATAGCTGTCTTATTTTTAGAAATATGGGCCCTTCAAAATGTCCCAAAATGCAATATTCACATTAAAAAAGTAATCCTAAAGCACTTCTCAGATACTCACAGAAAGGTCAGTATTGTAAGTCCCTCACAAAATTGCCCACATATTGTCTCAGCTTTCTCCTGTATTTCCCTTTTCCCTTGCTTTGAACTGTCAGTGATTCTTACATCCAAAAGATGCACTGTGTCTCTGAAATTCTTCAAAAATTGTTTCAATTCAGTTAGACTTACATAAAGGACATGACTTCAAATTAATGGCCCTGTTGGCCTTGGTTTTAAAAATGCATCTTGGGTGATCAGGTCACAAGTGGACAGCTAGACACATTACCGTTTACACCTGTGTCTATCATGCATCTCCAGAGTGTCCAGCTGACCACTTTTGTTCAGATTTTGTTACTGCCTACATCACTTCCACTAGAAGGTGAAAGGTCCCTGCACACAGTTATGTTAAAAACATTAACCCTCCAACAGACTTTCATTATTTTCTTGTACTCCAATCATGTACCTCAGTGCTATTCTTATTTTTTTCTAGTGTGTCACCTTGTCACCAAAACAACTGCTTCGTCCAACATAAATGACATATTTTCCTCTTACGTCCATGTCAGGGACGCATCGAGATGCATTAGCATTTACACTAGAGAAGGTATGTAATCAAATGCGTCCCAGACCACCTCAACAAGTGGTTTTGAGTGAATGCGTCTTGAATGCATCATGTAGGTTGTTTACACATGTATTTATTTCTGTCCAGTTAGGATCAGCTCATCCATGAAGCATTTTAATACCAAGTGTAAACAGGGTCAATGACTATCTGGTATCATCCACATGTCAATTTACAATAAGTCCAATGCAGCATCTAGGTTTCCTTTACCTATGATGGGTTCTCTGAATAAATATTTCCTTATCAACTATCTGTAATCATTACACATACTACCTGTAATGATATTTTTTTTAAGTCTCAGCAGCTGAGCTTGCAGGTTATTGCAGGTTATTTCTCAACAGTACAGGTGGTTTTAGCTCTGGTTGCATCTTAGAGTTTATCCACAGCAAAGAGCTTACCCCAGAGCCCAAGCAAACTCTATCCAACTGGATCCAGTCCAGTACTCTAGCATGTCTGTTACCTGGATCACCCCAACAACTTGGCTGAAAAAAATAATCAGGTTTAATTGGTGTCACAAAGCTGAGAGGTGCTAAGAAGGGCTGGACTATTCCTGTCACGCCTACAGGTGAGAGTCACACGTGCTAAATTTGGCAAAGCTCACACACACCATTCACTCTCCCAGATTAAAAACTCTCACATCCGTAGTGGGTTCATTATCAGGGCAGCAAAAGCTTTCCTGAGTAAAGCAGCAGTCAGAGTTCACCATCAGCTTGGCAACACCAAATAACATGGTGCACTGCCGGGATATCAAGTGTAAGAGTCAGACAAGCAGTTACCAGGCCATGAAAGCAGGGGCTGATCTCAAAAGAAAGGTCACAGAGGAGGTGGCTGTGAGAGTTGATGTGTTTTGGAATGGTGGGGGCTTTAAGAAAGCTTTTTATGCCTTGCCCTGCACCAGGAGCAAACATGTTCTGGCTAGGCTGATGGTAGCCTGATCCACCCTCTGCACCACAAAGCTGGGGAAGGACAAGGAGGGCTGAAGGAGGCTCATTGTGTGGCCAGGAGAGGGAGTAATTTTTGGGGAGGTTTAGGTTACCTGAAAGGAGCTTGACATTGTGGACGAAAGGAAAGAAAAAAGAACCAACAAGTAAGCAACAGATGGATAGGGAAAGATGATGGGCCAGGACTTTGACCACTTCCAAGCTCAAGCCTGGTAGACCTACCAGAACTCTGTGAGAGCATCGGTGAACCTGAGTGCATTTGACCTCTTTCCCATGGAAATAGTTCACAGGACCTCTGCTGTTCTTCATTGTTTTTGTTGGCAGTGTGCTAAACTCAGTGAATATTAGTTGAATCTGCTTGGTTTGGTTAGCAGATGGTTGGTAAGGCTGATGACTTGTAGCTGCATTTTATCAGACATTTGACTCTTATACCCAAACAGTGGTGTTAGTGCTTATCACCCAGCATGTCACAGTCTCTTCTTTGTAAGACAGAAACTGGTTCAGATGACACAGAGCCATCTCGGTTGAGCTGACCTATTGCGCAATCAGCAAGCAAATGTTCTGAAAAGGGAATCAAGGGAATGGGAGGAAGATGGAGAGAAAAGACATGGGCTGATATGTCTTATTAGCAAACTCATTACATTATAAGGAAGACAAGATAGTGAAAAGATAGAAATCACAGTCTTTCTCTCTCGTGCCCTTTCTTCTTCTCTTACCTCTGTTTATACTGTTACGCTAGGATAGAATGAGTGCTGAGTCGTACCGTCTCCCATTGTGCTCTTTATCATCTTTTTTGTCTTCTTGCATGGATTGGTTAAGAATATGGGTGCATTTACACAACAAGGCAACAAGGTGTAACAGAATCCTCCATTGGGATTCCTACGTTGGACATAGGGAATCCAGGTTTGGCCTTCTGTCCAGAAGATTTTCACACGTCCAGCCCCTTTTGGGTCTCTAGTTACCTCCACTGTCCCTCTGTGAACAAAGGTGCATCTGACTCCCATCTTTTTCCCATCTACTTCCCAGACCCTATCACCATGGATTTACCTGCTATTTCCCCGCCTTACGGATCTATCTCAGTACCAGATCTATGGAAATCAGTTCCCTTGGTGACTGACCCAGCCTAATGTGTGCCATTGCAAATGAGACTGTCCTTAATTAGTGTAGGGAACCAAGCAAACAGGAGAGGGAGCACTCATACACATCTCTTACATACACTTAGTCATTGACTCACACACACACTAAATGTTCTGACTGACTCATGTTAATGCTGTAATTCTAGCCACCTCTCCTTTATATTTACAAAGAGACAAATAAATGACCCAAGGCAACAGAACTTTACACATTTCTGGAGGGATTTTTGGTGTGGAAGGGACTCAAAATGGGAATAGAAATATCTTAATCACTTTATGAAAAGTGGCCCACATAGCCCCCCCCAAAGGTACAACATTCAAAGCTACAAAATCCTATAACTTTTTGTAACAGATCTTAATAATTTTCAACTGTAACTTTTTCATAATTGTTCTAATAATAGCTAGCTAATCAACTGAATAACAAACAATAGTCAATTACCTACTCTCTTCCATGCTATTTTGCAATGTCCTGTGCATGCCGTCCAAGACTAGTGTTGGTTAAATCAGAATCTCTATGACCAGAGCCTTCTATAAGGTATGACTTACGTATAGGTATGTAGGTATTTGTTGTACAGTAAAATTAATTGGTTGATGTTGAAATATAGTAACATGTTTATTATAAATCTATATAAGCACTGTACAGTAAGGAAAACTCACCTCCGTGACATGAGTAATAGGATGTAATGTACATTTAAGATTCCACTATCCAGCATCTGGTCCCAACCTGAACCCCCACCCTCCACCCCAGCTGAAATGGGATAAAACTGTAACTGCTTCAAAAATGTATTTCTTTCAAGGTCCATATTTGTACTGACAGTTTTTTATATTCCTTTTATTTGCTTACCTACCATATACAATCATGGGCCAGCCCCCCCCATCACTACTTTTTTTTATTCCTTCTTGCACTCCCTCCCTCATCTGAAAAGTCTCACCCCTTTCTTCATCTCCACCCCCCTCCATCTCCTGTCTCCCCCTTTCCCCCAAAACACTCTCAGATTAACTTTAACACTATCTACAGTCTCAAAGCTAGAGCCTGCCTCTGTCACTTCATCTCCAGCTCACCACTAAAGGGACACACACAAACACTTCTCTCTTCTCTCATCTTGAGATCACTTTTGCAAATCTCTTGCTTTCCAAGCCAAAAGCCAGATCACGCCACAGGCTCGGATTGGGATTGATTTGCTGGTCTTGTTTTCCTCTGTAATCCTGCATACCTGGACTTGAAGAGTGCTCTTGCGTGAGGGGGTTTAAGGAAGCCTTTCTTGGGTGCCTTCCCCCTCCCCTTCCCTTTCCCTGGTTCCAGCATAGAACCTGTCCACTCCTAAAACAGTGTGGATGGTACCCAGTTTGATGGGACTGGAAGGCTGATGCCACAGGTGAGGTGCTGAGCTTCTGTCTTCTGAAGACAGGTAAGTTCATACCAATATTTGTCCTATTTCTGTCATAACTCTGGTTAAACTGTTAGCAGTAGGTTGGTGATGCTGTAGTCTTTTAAGACAAGCCTCTAGAAGTAATATCTGCCTTTCTTTTTCCTTGAGTCCCAGGTTTTCAACTTTAGATTCTCACTCTCTTTTTATCCCTTTCCTCTCTGATGTTTGGGGTCACACTTAATGAGTGAATAAGTAAATCATTGGTTTAACTGGCAATAAGTAGCCCAGTGATTTCGATAACATCTAACTCTGGCTTTGATGTGGGTCTTAATCTGTTGTCAAGAAGACAACTTGTCAGAGATCAGTTTCAAATGGGGTTAGCCAAATAAACCCTGTTTGAGAGATGGATGGATTTACCCCTCTGGCATTTCTCACAATATCTTGAAGTGCACTTGGGATTTCCACCAAACACTGGTTTCAACTGTAGTCAGTTTCATCTCAGAGTACATCACACATGACCATGTGGTCCAAACACCACATGCTCTCTGGAAGACTAGGTTTCAGTTATGTTGGAAGGTGGGGATTTGTAGTCATTTGTAATGAGGGGAGTTCCTACTCTGCATGCTGGAGGAACTCTGGTATCAGTAAAATGACACTGAGAATTCTGTAATAAATCCTATGATTCCAGTAGCTACATGCTAATTAGATCTCTTTTGATTTAAAGTCAGCTGCCCATGTTATATATAGTAAAGCTTTTAAGCTATCAACAAATTTTCATACTCAGTTACCAAGGAATAAGAGAATGCCTTGCAGACCATGTGTATTCAGTCGGTGATTTTGTTGTTTTAGTTTTTTTACTCCCTAACATTGGATTTAATGATGTATAACGTATAATGTAAAGTTTAGTTCAACAGTGTTTAAGTCAACATTAAGTGAATTTTGCAGAAGGTACAGAAGCAAGACAAACAATCTAAACAAACGAACAAACAAACAAACAAGCAAAAACACTATAACCATTATAACACTTTACAGGGCCAAAAATGTCTGAATAACATTACAGGCCTGGAATGAGGTCATCAAGAGGGATGACCAGTGTCTGGTTATGTTTATGAATTTTACATATGAATGACATTTCAGTCCAAGAGTGCATTGAATCTAGAGGAGTTTGTAGATTTTTCTGCTCAAATACAGACTTTACCGCACCAGTTAATTATCAGGTTGATATATGTTTGAACAGAAAAATCACAATTTCCCTGGCGATTAAAGTTTATTTAAAGTTTATATGCTGTACAAAAACACACTGATGCTGAATCTTTGGCAATAGTAAATACAATATAATATATACACATTATACATGTTATAATATAATATATAAATTAATATACACACATTTCTAATGGATTTACAATGAATAAACACACAAACAAATACATAGAGACAGACAGACAGATGTATTATATTGTATCAATCAGTCTGTATACAGCTGTACTTTATGTTTTGACAGCTCTTGAACTAACCCTGTAGTCTTATCTGTCAGTACACACCACTAATGCACCCCTGCACACTACAGATTTAATGTATCACTTAAAGGCTCTATGAAAGATTCATGAAGCAAGCTGGAAATAATGATGAAAAATCTAAAAATATCAAATGCCAAATTAAAAGGAAAAAGAAAATAGTAAAACCAGTTTCATTGTGACATTTCCAGTAATAAAAAAATATTTTAGCTTTTACAGAAGTTATTTTACTCACATAATATTCACTAGTAATATGACCAATTACTCGAACACCCATTTAATTATAAGCACTGCATGTAGCTAACAAAAAATTTTCTGGAACATTAATTTTTGTAGCCTGAAATGAAACATTTATTTCTGATTTTAGTTTTATTATGTCTAAACATATATAGGGTTAGTGTTAGATGTAATAAAGATGTTATCAGTTGAGACAAATCACAGAACAATTCATACTTTAACTTACGAGATAATCCACAAGATTAGTCATCATGGGGTTAAAGGTGAAGTGAATGTGTTTTCAGTGTGAGACCACCCTTAACTCCTTTTTGTCTTGGGGTAAACTAAGAAGCCATGTTACTGTAACATAATATTCAGGGTCATAGGGTAACAGGGTCAGCTATGTCAGAATTAACAGAATTCCTCCAGTTTGCTGTTTAGAACTATCCATTTATGATTAAATATGATCTGGATCTTTCATCTGGATATGTATTAGAAAAAAAGTATTTGTCAGTAGAAATTGGTTAAATTTAGAAAAATACAAAATTCTATGCACTGGAGACATATCAAATGTTTGAGAGAAAATGTCTATAAATTCGAGGGGAATGAAATTCAAACTTGAGAGCCTTGGGTTGTTGAAAAGACCGTGGCAATTCAAGCCTTCTCAATTAGACCCATTAGTTGAACTGCTCACGTCTCCTCTTAAAGCCAATGAGACGTACCACACAAACACACGGTAACAGACCCTCCAAATGACGGTGAGCAGTGAGTTTGACTCCTCGCCACAGGCTCGCCTGCAGTGTAGAAGCCTAGAACTGCTCCTCTATTGCCCACTAACACAGTAGTGCTGGTGAATGTGATCCCTGCACATTGTTCACTATCACATAATGGGACCTTTTCAGCAAAGGGCCAACAGGCCCACCATGGCAGGGAACAGAGAAGGCGGTGAAGACCCATGGGATGCCTGGGAGAACGCTCTTAAAACCAGGGAAGATTAGAGAGGGTTGAACTTATCTTATTTGTCTTCATGTGCTTTGTAGTTTATAGTTCAATTCACATGTGTAATATAAGCTATTATTGAACTAAAATCACTAACATCAATTATTATGTAGGATTTGGCATTTGGCACGCTACTACTACCATGACAAAGAAATTTGTGATTTTGATCATTTATGGTGTCAACGTTTAACTCAAACTGTTCTTAATTTCATGCGTGTGCTTTAGGTCTTTAGGATGGTCAAAACAAGCACTTTAGTGTCTCTTCTCCAGCTTTTCAGCACGCTTGCTCCCAGAGGAGGTGAGTCATCACACTTATTCTAGTTAATAATTCATTTTTACCCATCTTCCTGCTTCATCAAAATAATGATTGATAATTAAGCAATATTGAGAGTATTGAGCAATAAGAGTGCTGTTGTACGGAATATTGGCACAACTGTAACTGGGGTATAGGCATGAGTGCCACAGGTAATCACAGCTGTCATAACAAAAATAGTTTCCAAAGAAGTCATAGATGATGGATGGATAGAGTGTTGTGTGTTGCCATGCACTGCACAAACTGACTGACAGCCCATAGTAAGTGTAATAATGGTTTCAATGTAATAGAACTCAATGTAAAGAACTGGAATTCTATATAGCAAACACAGACAAGCGGAGTAATTCAAACTGGGAACTGTACCAGTGTGGCTGTACTAAATATCAGCCCACTTGGAATGTTGTGCAATCAAATTAGAGGACTGGAACTAACTGCTGTATAACAATAATAAGATCAGGTTGTGTTTCTTAAAGAATATTAGCAAAACAATTGGGGACCAAATCTTGTGATAGGCTGTTTTATTCATAGTATGAATGCTTCATAATTACACATAAGCTGGTATTTGAATGAGTAATGCTTGGCATTCAATCAGTAGTTTGGTGAGTGAATAAAACAAGCTATGAGTAGAAACAGAGCTCTATAACTGCTGTTTCAGTTTACCTAGGAAGACACACTCAAAATCTGTTTAAATTGAAATTGGTGTTTTCTACTCTGCTTTCTTTTCTTTCTTTCTTAGCTTTCTCTCAGGATATCCTCTACCCCTTTGGACCAGGTCATAGGGACACAGAAACCCCCAAGATGGATGATGGCAGTTCAACAGAAATTTCTCTATTAATTCCATTTATTTTCTTCAACATACCTTACCGCTCTCTATATGTGAGTGCAACAGGGGAACATTGTTTTATAGACATGCATCTAGCTTCAAATTAATATTATATGTGTTATGTTTTATTATAGGTGTCCCATAATTCTGGATCCATAGGCAATTAAAAATGGTGGCCTTGGACTTTGTGACATTTGTGTATACACTGCTATTGCATATTGCTATTGTTAGTTTCGAAGCCATCTTGGATATGAAATAAAAGACAAATATTACATTTCTTATAAGGGAAAATTGCCTATGTATCCAGACTTTTGGGACATCCTATATAAATCCATTGTAGATAAGTATCATTATCATGTGTGTACATAATCTAAATACATTTTAATGTATTTCATAGAAATAAATATCAGTCAACTTTCAGTCTATGTACATATGACCACCAGTCATTCTTCTTATTAAGTACAAACGAATTCATCTAACCAGCCAACTAACCAACGTTAATATCAACGTACTGATTTTGTAAAATTATAATCTACGAGTGCTTCTTACCACGCAGGTAAACAACAATGGCGTAATCTCCTTCAACGTTCAGGTGAGCCAGTTCACTCCTGAGCCTTTCCCCCTCAGTGACAGTCGGTCATTCATTGCTCCCTTATGGGCTGATGTGCACAATGGTATCCGTGGGGATGTGTACTATCGGGAGACCACAGAGCCAGAGATCCTAGCAAGAGCTACTCAGGATGTCAGAAAATATATGAAGATCATGCAATCCTTTACTGCTACCTGGGCTTTTATTGCCACCTGGAACCAGGTCACATTCTATGGTGGCAGTCAGACAACACCGGTAAAGAAAGGAGGAGCACTCCTATTATTTCACATGCCTTACCTTTCATTTTGAAAGAACAAATTTAGATATAAATCTGATGCCAAATGAATAAATAATTCCATAATCTGTATCTGTGTAAATTTGTCACAGGTGAATACATTCCAGTCAGTGTTAATCTCAGATGGCATATTCCACTTTGCCATGTTTAACTTTGGAGAAATTACATGGAGCACAGGGACAGCTAGTGGGGGAGATCCTCTTACTGGCTTGGGAGGAACCACTGCACAGGTAACCTTGCTTTGAATGTCCTTGAAGGCAAATCAGAGGTTTACTTAAAACCACTTTTCCTTGTGTCTGATGTTTCGGACATTATTGACCTTTCTAGTCAGGTTTCAATGGTGGAGATGTCAGTCACTTCTTCAACCTGCCTGGTTCCCGCACAAATGATGTAGTCAACATTGAGCAAACTACAAATGTCAACGTGCCTGGTCGTTGGTTCTTCCGTGTTGACACCGAGCAGATTGACCCAGCCAATGGCTGCAGCTATAATGGTAAAAGGATAATGTCTACAAAAACAGTCCTCTTCGTTTAGGATGTGTTTATTAAAAGTTCTACAATTTTGAAATACTTGAGTGTCTAATAGTTTGAATGACGTTTGTTCATGAGTTTTTGTGACTTGGGGCAGATATATGATTCTTTTCCAGTTACTTATTGAAGTCTGTTCCTGTTTTTCATTATGGATTTATTTACGGTAAACTCCAATCATGATTTTGTGTGTTATGTGAATATAAAGTGCAGGTTTTTTACTGGCTGTAATTTATTATAATAGTCAGTTTAGCCCTGCAGTAACACACTCTTTCTCTTTCTCCTAATGGACTTCCAATAGAGAAAGAATGTAGGTGATGTAAACCACAGCAATAAAAATGAAAACTATAGCATACGTCATTCTGTGATTGACAGAAACGTGGATTTAAACACAGGATAAACTGATGTTTTTTTTTGGTAAAAAGAATTTGCTCATACTGTGGAATTAGGATGAGTGAAAGAGCTTCAGAAATGCTTTTGGTGGGAATTTACTTGGTTTACTATTAATAATGTGAGGGTTTTTTTCCCCCAGCAATGTTCAAAACAAAGTTATACCAAGGTTATATTCTTTTCATTTTTCTTACAGTGAAATATGGAAGTTGCCATTGTTTTGGCTTTTCTTCACTGTTTAATTCAGTAATTGAGTGTGGGTCATGTGACACTGGCCCCTAGAGGACATGCTCACGTTATGTAGAAGTATTAGGACTTCACCCTGTGCGAGTATCCATGCACAACATTTTGCCATGTTTGCAGAAATATAAATCAGCCTTAACTCATTTTTCATATTCAGGGCGGTTTTATCGACGTGGAGAGGTGTTCTGGCTGTCAGACCAGTGTTCTCAGCGTTGCAGATGTCTGGATTTGGACAATGAAGTCATTTGCCAAGAGGCTCCATGTGGCCAGTTGGAAACGTGTGAACAGCAAGAGGGAGCATACTACTGCCAGCCCACACGAACCAGCACCTGTGTGGTGTTTGGAGACCCGCATTATCACACCTTTGATGGCTTTCTCTACCACTTCCAAGTAAGAATGAATGTGCCTGATTTTGGAAAAGGTATTGCCTGATTTGTTGCACATGTGCTAGTCTGGACATATTCTTGATTTGCACATGCAAACCACAATAAAATAGGCAAGTATTTCTTTTAATGTTGTGATATGATCTCCATTTTTATTTTGTCCATTCCTGCAGGGTACCTGCTCTTATCTTCTGGCTCGGCCATGCTGGGAGGTGCCTGGTCTCCCATTTTTCAGTGTTGAGGCTAAAAATGAAAATCGTGGTATGACTTCTGTGTCCTGGTTGAAAGATGTCACTGTGGAGGTGTATGGCCATCGAGTTACACTACCAAAAGGAACTCTGGGCAATGTACAGGTGAGTTTCTGTCCCTCAAACTTCTGCAATAATTTACATAATAGAATGTAGAATGGCCTACAAAATCAATGTTAAATTTATTCAGTTCTCATTCATGGTTTCAGGTGGACAGTCTCTTGAAGACTCTGCCTGTCCAGCTCCAGTTAGGGGCTGTTAAGGTATACCAGTCTGGTCTTGCAGTTGCATTAGAAACTGATTTTGGTCTCCTGGTAACATATGATGGGCAGCACTATGCTTCCATCTCCCTTCCCAGCTCCTACTTCAACAATACTTGTGGCTTGTGTGGTAACTATAATGATGACCCTGCTGATGACCCTGTGTTGCCAGATGGTTCTTTAGCAGATAGCGTTGTTGAATTGGGTGGTAGTTGGCGGGCAGAAGACACTGATTTTCGTTGCACAGATGGTTGTGCTCAGAACTGCAGCTTGTGTGAACCAGCAGCTGAGGCTTTTTACTTTCGGCCTGATTACTGTGGGCTAATAAACAAGACTGACGGGCCATTCCGAGATTGCCGAGCTGTGGTGGACCCCACTGCATTTGTCTACAGTTGTGTGTATGACATGTGCAGCAATCGTGACAACATCACAACACTCTGCCAGGCTATACAGGCATATGCTTTAGCATGCCAGGCTTTGGGAGTAACCATCCGACCCTGGAGATCACGTACATTTTGTGGTAAGTCACTGCATTGAATGTTGTGGTAAGAATACTACAATACATGTACAGTATATTGAATGTTTCATGAAATCAAATATTGTTCTTGTTACTTTTATCAACATTCATAAAAGTTTTCAGTGTTAATCCATTAAACCTTACCTATCTATTCCTCAACTGCCACTGTTTTTAGCTTTAACATGCCCAGAGAACAGCCACTACCAGGTCTGCACAAGCGCTTGCCCTCCTTCCTGCTCTGAACTGACCTCCCACCTATACTGCACACATCCTTGCACAGAGGGCTGCCAGTGTGACCAGGGCTTTGTGTTGAGTGGCAGCCACTGCGTCCGCCGCTCTGAATGTGGTTGTGAGCGTGATGGCCTGTACTATGCCCGCAATGAAACTTTCTGGGTAGGTGAGGGGGGTGAGGTGGGCAGCGACTGTTTCCAGCGCTGTGTGTGTGGCCCAGCAGGTGAGGTCACCTGCTTTAATGACTCCTGCCAAGAAGGCGAAGTGTGCACAGCAGAAGTGGGGTTGCTGGGATGTTATCCTCGTAGAGAGGCCATGTGTTCATTATCTCAGACATACATCTTAGCTACCTTCGATGGTTCATCCATGCCATTCCCAGATGAGAGCTCCTTCTACCTGGTGAAAACTATGGGGCGCCTGCCAACCAATGTGTCAGCGGTGGAGGTGAAGATTGGAAGAAAGCTGGTGAATAAGGGTCCTACATGGAAGAGACCAGTGGTCATCAGGGTTGCATACCTGGAGGCACAGATTGGTGGCTCTGATTTTGACCTTGTTAAGGTTTGTGGAATCCAAAATTCATTTTAAATAATTTAATTTTAATAATTATGCATTATAAGCATCTATGCATTTTAGGATGTAAGATATGAGCAGCGTAGTTGAGGGTTTGCTGCGAAAACTTAGCATGTAAGGTAAGATAACAATAACATCTCTCCTGTCTTTCCTTAGGTAAACGGTGAGCAAGTTGTTCTTCCATATGTCCACCCAATGGAACCTCTTATAGTGTACCGTGCTCCTGGCAATATTACTGTAGTGGAATGGACCGCTGTGGTTCGGGCCCATTACTCCCGCCAAGGCTTTCTCAACATCACCCTCTCCACCCTGTTTTACAACTCAACCTGTGGCCTCTGTGGCTTCTTCAACGGAGATCCCTCTGATGACTTGCGTTTGCCGAGTGGCCGCCAGGCTGACACGGCTGACCAGTTTGTTGAGGGCTGGAGGGCCATTGCTGATGACCTAACATGCAATGGTGACTGCGACGATCTGTACCGCATGTGTACAGACCTGCGGCTATACCAGAGCCCTTGGCTCTGTGGCAACATCAATGACCCAGGAAACAGCTCTTTCCTGGCCTGCCACTTAGCTGTCAACCCCTCACCCTTTTTCAGGAACTGCCTATATAACATGTGCGTGAAGGAGGGTAACCGTTCAGCTTTATGCTCTTCCTTGCAGGCCTATGCTTCAGCCTGTCAGGATGCTCAGATCAACCTGGGGCCCTGGAGGAGTGCCACAAACTGCCGTAAGAAATATTTAACCCCAGAAGGCAATGTTATATCAGTAGTGTTTCCGTTTTGCAGTGGTTTTGATATTGTCTTCTCTCTTCCCTGTCCAGCACTGCCATGCCCAGAAAACAGCCACTTCGATGAGTGCACCACAGCATGCCCAATGACTTGTGAAAATCTGGATGAGCCAGAGGAGCCATGCCCCTACCCCTGCTCCGAAGGCTGCCAGTGTGAAGAAGGCTTTGTGCTCCGTGATGGACTCTGTGTACCACGCAGTGACTGTGGTTGCTTCTACCTTGGCCGTCAGCTAGCAACCAATGACACATTCTGGACTGACTGGGAATGTCAAGAACGCTGTTTCTGCAATGGGACAGACAACAGTGTCTATTGCAACTTCTCCCCATGCCACCCTGAGGAATACTGCCAAGAGACGGAGGGGCTATTTTTCTGCCAGCCTCGGACTGAGGCTCTATGTGCAGTGGCCGGATATGGGCATTTTTTGCCTTTTGGAGGTGTCCCATTTGACCTTCAGAGCAGCTGCACACTTCATTTGGTTATCACAGAGTGTGGGGGGCCAGATGAAGATGATGACAGAAACGAAGTTTTGGATGGCAGTTTCAGTGCTGATATAGGACTTAGGGACCTGCCTCAGTTCAAGCTCTCAGCCCGGAATGAGGAGAGAGATACAGGGCAGGCCATCTGGGTGCAAGGTTTTGTGTTGGAGGTTTATGGATATGAAATTGAGGTGTCAAGAAGCTTCAAACATACAGTCATGGTGAGTAATTGATTTACACTTTGATAGATGTCTTGATAATAACAAAGTGTTGTTTATTAAACCCTTTCTTTCTCAAGCTCATCAGTGTAATTTCCCTTATTCCAGGCCCTAAAGCTGCACAAGGTCACAAATCCACTGAATACTGATCATTTATACAACAAATTCTGTTAGACAAAATATTTCATAATCAAAAGAATTTGTCTATATAAATTGTCACATTTTCTGGAGGTCAAGCACTTGTTTATGTCACAAAGTTATTTTTAATCAAGCAGACAGAACTGAAGACAAAGGAACACATGAGGGAACATGAGGAATATCTGATTACAATCTATGTCTGTTAACAAGCTGGATTAAAGTCACAGAAAACCCATATTTGAGTGATAGTTGGAAGAAGTTCACAACAGCATCTAAAGATCTGAGGGACTTTAGATCAAATAAAGATAGAAAGCAGAGGAAAGATGCTGAAAATTGTTCTCTGGGCCTCTCTATGTAATACAAGATTAGAGAAATGAGGAATAGATGGAAGGAAAAGAAAAAACAGATAAATTGATAAAACACACTACTGGTAATAGTAGATATGAGGAAATAATGATTACATTTTATAATGTGAATGCCTTTCAATTTATCTCTACAAGGTAAATAAAGAGCGTTTGTACCTGCCTCTGAAATTGGGCCCAGGGAAAGTCAACATATACACTCTGGGATTACAGTTACTAGTGGAGACTGACTTTGGACTGAAGGTGAAGTAGCATCCTTACTCACTGTCACCGTGCTCAGAAAGAACCACCATTTAGTCAAATAATGGTTATTCAATTTTGAGTCACTAAAAGATTCATCAATTCATGCAGTATAAACATTGGATCTACTAGTAGTGCAAAAGCATAGGAATGTGTCTAACCATCTTTGCTTCTTAGGTGGCATTTGACTGGAATACACTACTTCTGCTTTCTCTGCCCCGGACCGTCTTTAATTCCACTTGTGGTCTGTGCCAGGGAATGCCTATCTCTGGTCCTGCACTCAGTGTCAGTGAATGGGGCATGATGTGGGCAGAGCGTGACAACTTCTGTCAAGTTGGATGTGGAGACTCCTGTCCACGCTGTGGATTAGTTGAAAGAGGCCTAGCAGTGGATGTCCATGTCCCTGTGCAGACAATGGATGCCATCAACAACAATGACATTGAAAACTCTATCCCAGGAAATCGTTTCCACCTGGCAGAGGGCTTGTATGTTTATGTGGAGCCAGAGGCGGTGAGGCTATGTGGACTTATTATTGACCGTGGAGGTGTGTTTGCGCGATGCCACAGCAAGGTGGCACCAGCATACTTTTACCAGAGCTGTCTGCAGGATACATGTGTGGACCAGGGAGCCCGAGAAACCATCTGTAATTGGTTGCAGATATACGCTAGCACTTGTCAAATCCAAGGGATGTCTATGATTGGCTGGAGGAGCTCTACTCCATGTGGTGAGACACACAATGCAATTTGCCCTTGCAGTTATAATTTCATACATTGTACTGTACACAATGAAACACACACTTTGAATTTTCAGTTTCACCTTGTGTAGCCCTATTTGAAACACATATTTGACTTTAAGTTTTTTAGCAACTTCACTACAAAATAATGCACTGAACTCTTTTTGCCATTCTTCCTGTGCATGTGTATTTGTGTGTGTGTTTTGTGTGTGTGTTTCCAGTGATGTCATGTCCAATTAACAGTCACTACTCAAGCTGTATGATGGTATGCCAGCCCCAGTGTGCCCCAGCACGAGGACAGAGAGACTGCAACCAGCACTGTGTGGAGGGTTGCCAGTGTGATCAAGGTTATGTGCTCAATGGCAAAAGCTGCATCCTTAACCAGAACTGTGGCTGCTATACCGACAGCAAGTACTATGAGGTGAGAGAGTTCTTTGAGGTGGGCATGGAAGATTTCGAGAGCATAAAGAGATTATTCAAACAGGCAGAACAATGACCAACACTGTGTCTTATTTTAGATTGGTGTTTTAAGTGTTACAAGAGCCACAGTACAAGTGTGTAAGCTTCTGTATGTTTCAGATGTCAGAATGGAAGGTACCATGTACAATAATGTTATTGTGATGGCAATGAATATGATACCATTACACTTTTAGGTGAAGGTGCATTATATCAATCCAGTGCAGGATAGGGTTTTTACATGCCTTGCTCAATTAAAATGTAGCCAAGTTATAGAAAAATCAAAGTTCAAAGTCCGGAAAGCTCTACAAGATAATTCTCCCTCTGTTTCCTGCTTACCCTAGCCTAAGCAGTTGTTTTGGAACAACGATTGCACCAAGCGTTGCCAGTGCATTGGCCGCAACTTGATCCAGTGTGACCCTCGCCGCTGTAAGGCTGAGGAGGAGTGTGTACTACGCCATGGTGTTCGTGGCTGCTTTGCTCGTCGCAACCAGCATTGTGTGGCATCAGGTGGTGGTGTTTTCCGCACATTTGATGGTGCCTCCCTTCGCCTGCCTGCCTCCTGTTCCTTCGTCCTGTCTACTATCTGCCACAAGTTGCCCGAACTCTCCTTCCAGCTTATTGCCAACTTTGACAAGTGGAGCACACCCAATCTTACCACCATCTCACATGCGTACCTCTACATCAATGAAGAGAATATCCTTATCTCTGGCAACACTGTTAAGGTCCGTAAACTTTAAAATTGTTAATAATGTTGAGTGTCAATTGCTCTTACAAACGGAAAAAAATCATGGTTGTCATAGTCATTTCTCAATGGCATTATTATAGGTATGGGAGAAAAGTTGATGTTCTATTCACTGCTTCACTTCAGTTATTAGCAACCTAAACTATTTATGGAAATAAGCAAACAAAATATAATTCATCTTCCTCATGCCAGGTGTGTGTGGACAAGGGGCAGTGTAAATCAAAGAATGAAGGTTAGACCCACAAAGATGACCTTCTCTTCAAAAGAGTTAAAATTCTTTGAAAAAGGAGAGTGTCTATAAATCCTTTGAGATTTGAGAAGTACTGGTGAATTTATGTACCAAATTATCAATTACGATAACAGCAACTGTCTATTATGATACTGAATATTCCCTGCTCCTCAATCTTTTTTAGGTAAATGGGACACCAGTTTCTGTGCCTTTTGTAACAGGCCTGATGACTCGCGTCTCCACGTCCGAAGGTTTTCTGGTGATCGACACGCCACAGGACATCCAGGTCCGCTATAACCGTTTCAACACACTTAGTATCACCATGGGACCAAGGCTACAGAACAAGGTGTGTGGTTTGTGTGGAAACTTTAACGGTGACCCCACTGATGATTACATCACTTCACGTGGCAAACCAGCACTTAGTGCGCTGGAGCTTGCACAGAGCTGGAAGACCAATGGTATGCAGAACAGGTATGTGTCTTTTTAATATAATGTCTTTTTATGCTATTCTGCCTTTCACATTTTTGCTCAATTCTTAAACTTTATCATCTTCTTTCCACTTCTCAAACTTTCTCTCAGCCGTATGATAATTTTTTTTCTTTCATTCTCTATCCCATTTCACTCAATTACTCTCTCACTCTCATTTTTTTGTCACAATGTCTCATCTTTTTTCCCAGATTTCTCTAAAAATCGCTTCCATTCTCTCACACTTTCTCTCTCTTTCCCTCTCTACCTGTGTGTATTTGCAGCTGTGATGAAACTCAGTATGTGGCTCTGGCCCAGTCCTGTGATAACACAGATGTTTTGGAGCTACAAGGCGAGGATAGCTGTCTGAAACTTACCCAGCCTAAGGGCTTTTTCCAGCCATGTCACGGCCTTTTGGACCCACAACCCTTCTATCAATCCTGTTACCTAGATGGATGCTACAACCATCGGAAGGCACAGGTTTGCGGCTCTATGGCTGCCTATGCTGAGGCCTGCCGCTCCTTTGGCACACTCACCACCAAGTGGATTGCCCAGGAGAACTGCTGTAAGGGCACACTGCCACCTATTGGACAGGAGGTGGAAGAGTGTTTGTGTGTGTGTGAGAGAGAGGTTGGGGGGGAATAAAAGCTTGAAAAGATCACTTTACCTCTAACTAGCAAAACCTTTGCTAATGTGAAAATATCCATAATATCCATGTACTCAGGATGAGTTTATTGACATTAGGATAAAAAAAAGTTTGTGTAGAACACATCAATTTCCCATTAAGTGTATGAAGCAAACTAAATATAGGCTAGAGGCTGGCATCTCTGCTATAAACTATTAACAGCTCCCTAACGTGAACAGCATCACAAACACATTATATGTACAAAGCTCTCCAGAATTATTAACACCATTCATAAAAATGAGCAAAGATTATTATTATATAAAATCTATATAATATACCTGTAACTTTCTGTTCCCTTTAATAATGTCAAGTGTCCCTGAGGTTGCACACATGCAAAATTCTTTTATCATCCATCACCAAAACCAAAAAACTTTCAAAACAAAAGACAGAGGTAAAACCTGGTTGCTTCTGCTACAGAGTTCAGACTTGAACCAGACATAATTACAAATCAACACAGAAATTGTTATAGAAACATAAATGAAGTGTTTTGCAATGACTGTTTCAGTCTCTGGATTTGAACCCTACTGAAAATCTGGGGTCTGAATTAAAGAAGAAATACAAAAGAGTGTAAAATATTCTGCATGTAGGAGTGGACCAAACTCTAATCGTTTTCAGACACAGCACCTTTTATTAGCATGACTGTAGTGTTACGTTATGGAGGTGTCCAAGGGGGCGAAACCTAGACTAACATTAGCATCTACTCGAATGAAACTTTGAATGTTGACCTTAGCCTTACCGCTGTACTCTGTATACATTCTTCTTTTTTCGATGCCAGAAGAAAAATTGTAACTTGAAGTCATATTGACTAATGTAGAAATGAATGAATGAACAATGAATAAAGAAAAGTCTATCCCTGGCTATATTTACCAGCAAGGTAATAAAGAATTGTGCTCAGAAGGGCTGTTTTATATTTCTCTCAACTTTCTTCACACACATGCCCATCTTTAAATGATTAACATAGCAATGAAAGTAATATGTGCGTGCGTGCGTGTGTGTGTGCTAACTTTGTGCCTGGACCTGTCTTTAGCAGAATGGATCTATGACCCCTGTGCAGGGGAGATCTGCACAAACAACACATGCGAGCAGGAGAATGGAGGGGACCTGTGTGGCTGCCCAGAACTTCCCAGTACAGAAATTAGTAAGCACCATGACTGTCTATCAAGCAACATCTCTGTTTATCAGAGTCGTCATACTTATTTTGTTTTCTCCAATAAAAAGGATATAATCTCTACAGTGTATACAAGGAAGACATCAAGCTACCTAAGCACTTGCTCTCTCTCGCTCTCGCTCTCGCTCTCTCTCTCTCTCTCTCTCTCTCTCTATATATATATATATATATATATATATA
>JAQQZR010000017.1:8276596-8294789 GCA_030068235.1 Notoglanidium macrostoma
AAAAACAGGCTGATGAATATGGACTAGTTGAATGAGGACTTACTGTTGAGTCTCTAAAATAGTCACTGAATTAAGTGACTTTTGAAGGTAAAATTATTATGGGGAGGACCGATAGACCCCTCCGCCAGTGTGTGTCCCCCCCCACATTCAAAATGCTTCTGACGCCCCTGACTTAAATACATTTCACTCAGCTGACACAATAAAAGAACACATTTTGTACAAAGTGCACACAGGCTTCACTAGAGGGCAGTCTTTGTTTTTAAATCCAGCCACCAGAGATAAAAACCTCTGTTGGAAGTAATGACACATCACTGTACAAAATTAATAATTATATCTAAACAGACAAGAGAAAATACAGTATGGTATAGCTATACATTTATATAATGCATGTAAATAGACCTTATAGAGTGTACATTTATAATGTATGAAAGTATGTCTGCCTTAGATTCTCTTACAAAACAAATGATCATTCAATTAATAGAATAAATCCAGTGGTATTAGCTTTCATGCTAGTGGATGGAATTGGGCATATGTCTACTATGTCTTTTACTGAGGTTCCAAAAAATTATTGTATAGTGCCAGTCCTGGCCAGTTAGTGCCAGGAGTAGTGTCGACATCACAGGCTCTGACTGAATATCCCAGGACCCTAGATTTGCATGTTTATGGATTGGGTTTTTCTGTGCATTCCTGCAAAATTGAAAGGATGATTTAATGCATGGATTTCATTATCATATACTATGCATTACTGTAGCCTTATCAGAGAATAATTTGCACATTAGATGCATTAGTTAATGATAACACAGACTGAACTCCTTTTAACCAGGGTTATCACTGCCTAATGCATTTAAAGTGCTTAATGATGATGTTGAGCAATACTTCAGCTACCTATCATCAGTCTGTCGAGGTACATTGCTATGGTATTGCATGTGGTTTGTCAAAGCCTGTATAAGGGAATACTATAATATATTTGAAGTTCTATAGTTTATTATTTTATAGGGTGATTATGATTGAGTATGGCTTTTAATTGTGCTCTGGAAATGTACAGAAAAGAACACTGTGGATTTGGCTTGCAGTAAAAGTGGCTTGATCCCAGATTCTCAGATTGTAGAGATTATATGTTCTGCAGTCATGTGGAAATAAATCTGGAATCAAGCCAAGGGTCTGACCTGGGTGTTTATTCACGCCAGCAATCAAGCAACAGGGTCTGAAACATGCCCCATGGATTTAATGCGAGATGTCGTGTAAAAAGCACTCTGTAACTTTAAAGCTAGTGTGCAAATTTCAAGGCTTCAAAAGCTTGGAAGATCATTTATATGTGATTACTTTGAAATAGTTTATATGTGTTTAGCCATTATGGTGCTGATTTGTTGGTGGGTGCTGTATTTACATTATTCTTGTGAGAAGTTAGCAATTTTGTGCTGTCCTGATGTCACAGGGGGACACAGTTACCGCGGCATTTAATGAAAGAAAAAATTCAGTGATCTCAAAGATAAGTGGTCACGTTGCGATTTCTTGGTGATCTCCTACAAAAAAAGAGCAAGAGAGCTTGTTTTCTCATTGATCATTTTTCATTGACATTCAATGCCGTATTAATGAGACATCCAATGTGAAAGTAATGATGTTAATGTAAAGACTGGACTCAAAGTCTCAGACTGCAGTGCAGCTATATGATGAAGGCAGAGACATGGCTTGGCTAGTTTTCGATAAACAAGTTGACAAGCACGATAGCACTGATGGAGGTATTAGCATGAAAGCTGAAACTTTGGAATCTGTTTTAGCAGAGTGTACAGATGAAGACGTGTGAGTGCTGGACAGACTAAAGCACTAAAATGCTGCTGTATCACTCTCTTTAGATAGAGATGAAGCAAGGCCTCAACTCACAGGCTCACTAGCTACAGGTAGTCATATGGCATTGTGGATAATGTAGTGAAAATAGAACAACATGTCAAGGTGTTTGAACTAAAAGCTCAGAATTTTATTGTAGAATAAATCTTGGACACCACTGAAGAGCACATGTTAATGGTAAAGATTATTATGCAAGTCATTCAAGGTAGATTCTTCCTTTAATATGCTTTATCATGGAACTGTAAGTATGTTTCCACGCATGAGGTTCCAGAATGGTGTAGTTAAATCAGTTTTGATCCTTTATATGTTACTGGAAAGCCTCAACATTGTTGTAATGATATGTAAGAGAGAACAAAGGGTATCAGTATCGGTAAGGTATAAGATATGATGTCTTCTTGGGCTCCAGACAAAAACATGACAGACAAGAAAAAGACAGCTTGATTATGCTGATCTATATAAACATGTCTAAAATGTCTCATACAGATATAATCTTTTTAAACACATTTGCTTAGGCTGGTACATCTATATTGAGTGATTGCAAGTCTGTTGGACATTTTGTATTGACTAATCAGCTCAGTGAGTTACATCACATTCAAGTCTCTGTAGCCGGCTCATTAAACCATTGTAGATTAATTATTACAACAGCGTATAATGGCAAGACATTTACAATTTGCTTGGGGCCTCTCTCACTAATGAATATCATCACCGGACACATTGGTTATTCTACTTGTTAGCATAGCATCCAGTTTGCGGGGTGGATTTTGCAGTGTCCAATTTGTGCACCTCAGTTATTTTTTAGTGTTATAAAATGTGCAGTATTATGTAATTTTCAGGAGCACATTCTGACAAGGTTCACTGGGATTTCTACAGTTGGCAGGAAGGATTAGCACAATCATACCTGGTGAGCAGTAATTTTATGACTCCAATTTAAGTAGAAATCATGTGTGTCTTTGAACAGGGTGAAATATTAATGTATTAATATTAGTTTGATACTAATTTGTAATTAAAATTAGTATGACGTGTATATGTGAATATAGCAAGTATAGGACTTCATTTAATGGCATCCGGAGCCCTACATTTATTTTAACTTCATCAACATCTCTGCTATCGAACCCTTATGAAATAATATTGCTGTGTGCTTTTTGTATGAGCCATAGACTGTATTTGTCTTCATATAAGTCTTGTGTAATGTTATTAGTTAATCTACAAAATCTTCACTTATCTGTATAACAAACTCTATATACTGTATAACACTATTGTCTACTATAGACATTTTGAACTTGTGTTTTAGAGCATGAGCTTTGTATGTATGTATGCTTCAGTTTTACAGTGATTCTTCAGCCAAGTTTTCAATTGAACTTGCCTTATTATGTCTCACTGCAGGAGCCTGTTAACTGTCTGCCAAGCTTGCACACACATAGTGAGGGCAAAATACTGATCATTTTATGTACTACGAAAAGTGGGACAGAATCCAGTCCAAGCATACAGTTTCTACTGGAACAGTCAGTGGTATGACTTCTCCTGAATTTCCACCAGTTGAGCAGGAAAAACAAAATTTCCATAGTAAAACACACAGACACATGATGTCTACCACCAAGAGAGAAAGCCATGGCTGAACAAGTGCTACATATAAATCAGTAAGTCATACTATAAATAGTTTTAATATCTTCTATAGCTTGGTTGCTCTTTAAATTTCAGTTGATTTTTATAGTCAATATTTAGTACCTTCTTGGAGTTCCATATGCTATGTGTTCAAATATTCTCTCTAGGTACAGCCTAGGCACTCATTTGTCATCCAGAAGTACAAAAAGTACTTGAGCAAGGCCCTTAACCCTCAACTGCTCACTTATATAATAGAGATATGAGAGATATGTAAGTCGCTCTGGATAAGTGCGTCTTCCAAATGACATAAATGTAAATATAAATGTAAAAAGTACAAAAGGAAGCCTAAGCCCATATGCTTTGGTTTTATTTATTGGTAAGTGTACCAATAGCACACTTTCTACAACACAGTGCATGGACAGGTCACTGGAACAATGAAGAAGATGTATCTCTGGAATTCTAGAGTTCATATGACTAGGATTTTAGACATTTCTAATGTTTCCACAGTAATGTTTACAACACAAGACTCTACTAGACCTCATAAGGGTGGAGAACCGGAAAAAAGAGCTAACTCACCTGAACGGTTATGTTTGGTTGCTATTAGTAGCAGTAAAAATGTAGATTATTACTATTAGTGCCTGCAGTTATGCAATGGTGTTGAAGAATCAGGAGAATGTTAGGGGACTGCAAGTGCTATGAGTCAGAACTGATATTTTAAAGTAACATGGGATTGTTCTGCATGTATATGTGTGTCAGTATGCACATTAACACAATATACATACACGCACAAGTGTCTTATGTCAGATGAAGCAATGGAAATGAGCCGAACCTGTGGGCTGGCCCTTCCCTTGATTTGCGTCAGGTCCTAATTCTGAGAAAACACCCTCTCATCTGCATTCCAAAGACACTTTGTCACTTCTGAAGTGATGCTAATAATGATGTGTGACTAACCATATAGACGGATCATCCCTAACATTAAAACCACTGACAGGTGATGTGAATAACTTTGATTATTTCGTTACAATGGCAGCTGTCAAGGAGTGGGGTATATTAGGCAGCCAGAGAACAGTTAGTTCTCCAAGTTGATGTGTTGAAAGCAGGAAAATTGGCAAGCGTAAGAATCTGTGTGACTTTGAAAAAGGCCAATTTGTAATGGCTAGATGACTGGGTCAAGGCATCTCCACAATTGCAGGTCATGTGGGGTGCACCCAGTATGCAGTGGTTAATACTAGGGCTTGACCAATAAAATAAATATGATCTGCATTCATGAGTTATTTGCTAATAAATTGATATCTGCATTTTTGGTTTTAAATAAAATTATTTTTTGGACAGTTTCCATATAAATAAACAAATAAAGATAGATAATGAAGATGGATTAATTTTTTCTTTTTAATTAAGTAGGCTATACCTTGAAAACAAAAATAAATGTGATGTTTTCAGGCAAATAGTTATGTAAATAGCTGTGTATATAGGACTAATTAAAGTAATTCTGTCTACATAGTTAAATATAGTTAAAGTTTACGTAGTTAAAAATGTTTTTTTTTTCATGTACATTTAGGCTTGCTTAAATATTTTTGTACTGCTCACAATATTTTAATACATTTCTACTTGAATGAAGACATATTTGTCTTTTTTGTTTGAGGGTTGGGCATCAGCCAATAATACCGTTTATCAGAAAATCACAGATGCTTTTTATCATTATTTGTATTGCTGCCAAAAATCCATTTGAGCCCTATTTAATACCTACCAAAAGTGGTCCAAGGAAGGACAACTAGTGAACCAGCAACAGAGTCATGTGCGCCCAAGGCTCAGTGATGTGTGTGGGGAGGCTAGTCTGTCTGGTGAGATACCACAGTTACGCTACTCTAGCACAAATTACTGAAAAAGTTAATGTTAGCTAAAATAGAAAAGTGTCAGAGCACAGTGCATTGCAGCTTGCTGTGTATGGGGACCAGTCAGAGCGCCTATGTTGAACCCTGTCCACCACTGAAAGCACATACACTTGGAACATGAGCATCAGAACTGGACATCAGAACATGGACTTTGGCATGTACCATCTATCTAAACAGTGTTGCAGACCAAATAAACCCCTTCATGGCAACGATATTCCCTAATCTCAGTGGCCTCTTTCACCAGGTTTGAGGAACATGACAAGGAGTTCTAGGTGTTGACTTGGCCTCCAAATTCCCCAGATTTCAATCCAATCAAGTATTTGTGGGATGTACTGGGTAATCAAGTTCGTTCCATGGAAATTCCAACTCACAACTTACAGGACTTAAAGCATCTGCTCCTAATATCGTGGTGGCAGATACCACAGCACCTTTAGAGGTCTTGTGGAGTCCATGCCTTAACAGGTCAGAGCTGTTTTGGCAGCACAAAGGAGACCTATTCAATATTAGGCAATGTTGTTTTAACTTTTATGGACAGAATTTCTAGGCGCAGCCAGGGCGTTGAGGGGGTCCAGTTTGGTGGACTCAGGATTGGGTCACTGATTTTTGCAGATGATGTTGTCCTGTTTGCTTCATCAGGTTGTGATCTTCAGCTCTCTCTGGATCGGTTCGTAGCTGAGTGTGAAGCGGCTGGGATGGGAATCAGCACCTCCAAATCCGAGACCATGGTCCTCAGCCGGAAAAGGGTGGAGTGCCCTCTCAGGGTTGGGAGCGAGATCTTGCCCCAAGTGGAGGAGTTCAAGTATCTCGTGGTCTTGTTCACGAGTGAGGAAAGAATGGAGCGTGAAATCGACCAGCGGATCAGTGCAGCGTCCGCAGTGATGCGGGCTCTGCATCAGTCTGTCGTGGTGAAAAAGGAGCTGAGCTGTAAGGCAAAGCTCTCAATTTACCAGTCTATCTATGTTTCTACCCTCACCTATGGTCATGAGCTATGGGTAGTGACCGAAAGACCGAGATTGCGAATACAAACGGCGGAACTGAGTTTCCTCCACAGGGTGTCTGGACTTTCCCTTAGAAATAGGGTGAGAAGATCAGTCATCCAGGAGGGGCTCAGAGTAGAACCACTGCTCCTCCGCATCGAGAGGAGTCAGATTAGGTGGCTCAGGCATCTGATTAGGATGCCTCCTGGACGCCTCCCTGGTGAGGTGTTCCGGGCACGTCTAACAGGGAGGAGGCCCTGGGGAAGACCCAGGACACGCTGGAGGGACTATGTCTGTCAGCTGGTCTGGGAACGCCTCGGGATTCCCCCGGAAGAGCTAGAAGAAGTGGCAGGGGAGAAGGAAGTCTGGGTATCTCTGCTGAAGCTGCTTAAGCCCCACGACCCGATCTCGGATAAGCGGAAGAGAATGGATGGATGTTTTAATGTTATGGCTGATCGGTGTAAAGCTTCAAGTGTTTTATGACAACTAAAGATGTCACTGTGTATTATATGGTGAAGGGTCAGTTTTGATGGACCTTGCCCTGTCATTGCCAGTCCATTCAATTAGTCATGATTTAGGTGTAACTTTAGACCATTAAAATTCTTATAGATACATGAGCCTTAAACCCTATAGGTTAGCTGAAGAAAGTTATCTATGAAGAATTATTTTTACAATGCAGCGAAATCTTGATTTACGAATTAAGCTATGTTTCAAAGGTCTGAAGGTATAGTGCAGTTTTACACGTTAAGATGCAATTGTCCTATCTCAGCACTTCTCTAGTTCAAACTAATCATCTCACCAGACTTTATAATAGGCTTATATCAGCCATAAACTTTAGAGAGCTACAGCTGATTGGAGGAAAGCAAGGCCGTAAAACTTTACAGAGTGCATTGTCTTGTTAAAGGGGCACTAAATTCGTAAAGTTTAAGGGGGTGCATATTTCAGAGCTGAGATAACATCTTTGAAAAAAGACTAGTGAAGGTTCATGTCAAGGCACATCAGCAGACCCTGTCAATTAGTTTTTTGCAGAATTGGATGTTTAGTTAGACCTAAATGAGTGTGTGGTCTTTTGAAGTGATATGCTGATATTTACTTTATAGCATATTTATATATATTAGCTATTTTTGGCTTTGCTGACATGCATCAGTGTATTTTGGATGGATGATGACATATACGAAAATAAAATCACAATAGTTTTGCTGGTCAAATTACAATTACAATTACAATTAAATTGGTAAGCATGATGTTCTCAAGCATTTCAGGTGGATAACAGTAGGTACAATAATGAAACTAATTTCTGTCTTAGTCTGTCATGAGCACTCCTCTGTTCCGGCTTCACAAGCACAGATTAGTGACACTTCCATGTTCTGCAGTGCCGTGATCCATGCAAGTAGGTCTAATTGCGGAAATGCAGTACTTATGCAACACGCCTACTACATGACACGCCCACTTTCCGGAGTCGCCATCCTGCACACTACGCAAGCCTTATTAGACTTCAGGTTAGGGTTGGGGTTATGGTTTGTGTTAGGTTAAGGCATTAGGTTAAGGCATTGGGTTAAGGCATTGGGTTAGGGTTAGGGGCCATGTTGGCCAATATTAGTTGGTAGTGCCTAGCTTTGCCTGTGTGCTTTTCCTTTGCTTCATTCAGTGTTTAATTTGTTTTCTGCCACTTGTTTTAGATTTGCTTCATTGTTTGCTATGCTTCCTGTATGGAGAAAAGTTGGTAAACCACACCTGCATCCGGAATAGCCTGTTCAATGTCCGTGTATGTTCTTTGGTTCGCGACATGGCTAAATCAATCATCTTCAGATATGTGCTCCAATAATTGTCTCCACTCCAAGCCAGACAGTAGCAAGGAAAAACTCTGTGAAATAACATGAGGAAGAAAGCTTGAGAGGAACCAGTCTCAAAAGGGAACCCATCTTTATCTGGGTAACACCAAATAGTGAGATTATAAATAATTTCCTGTCTATAACTGCATACTGTATAGTCAAAAGTGCTAATTGTGTTAACAGGAACTTATGAATGAGCACCAGAGTCATTTCTGAATTCATTAGTTTTAACTTTTTAAATCTATTGTATCAAACTGAGGTTATTAGCTGTTCAGTGATGGAGACTGATCTTAGCAATTGAAGTCTTAAGGCTATCCAAGGAAGAACATCCACAGGCATCCTTATGGCTTTTGTGTGGTACCATCCACAATAATCTCATGCTGATCTTTAGCCTGCCCATGTGGGTCCATCCTTAAGAGCAGTGAGTGATTTTCCGGTGACAAAAGCTCCAAGCAGAAGTGGGGCATCAGGATGGATCAGGCAGGTCCAGAGAGAAACCACTGCAATAGCAATACATGCTGCCTAGTGTGCAAAAAGAAGTAGAGCTCAGAATGAATATTAAATGGAAATATCACGATACACAATATGAGCAGTAAACTCACCTCACCAGTATTTTGTATTGCAATATTAAAGACAACAATATTCTGTCTCATGCCTAATATGCACACATAAAAATACAAGGACATTCTGTATCCTTGGACTTAAATATGTTAAGAAATATTCAGGTTTGCTAAGATTTTCTTCAAAGTGCAACTGCAGTGCATTCTTCAAGCATCCTATTGCATTAATGATAAGGACTACCCCGTGTGGCCATGCTGCCCCAAAATATACATTTTTCAGCCTCACTTGATCTCAAAATACAACTGCTCTATTGATAATGGCATTTGTGACTCCAGTAGCATCAACGCATCTCAGCTAGAGGCCTTTGCTGGAACAGGTCATACTACAGGCTTCATTCTTCATCATTCCATCATGCCTCTGGTTTATTAGGCAAAGAGCCTCAAGTCAGTGTGTCTCTTATGTCACTCCAGACATTTGCTCTGATATTTGTAGAAGACAGATCCTGCTGCTGATGCGAAGCTAGTCTTGCGAGTTCTCGTAACACATGTTTTGTACAAATATGAACCATTATGAAGCAACTTTTGAAGGCTTTGATTGTCTAAGACTAACTGAGCTGACAAGGTGGTCAGGCTGGTCAGGTGGTCAGCACAACAGATCTTGTGATGAGGAGGTTTGTGGTCTTCATCATGCCCTGCATTCCTGCAATACCATTCCTACATCTACCAAAGTTGAAATGCCAGTTTTACCGATGCCTGTGTGTACTTTGCAGCAGCACTGCACAAGCACATAGCACGTGTTCATTGCATGAATCTGGGTGGATACTAATCTTATCATTGTCCCGATGTCAATCTTATCATCAACTTGGCAGGTCTTTAGGAACATGTACCGGTCTAACCCAAGGTCAGTGAAAATTGCATTTGGACCTTAGAAGGCTTAGAAGGCATGGATTCTTAAAATCTGATGTATGATAATCTGAGAAAATGGACATTATTTTTTTTAATGCAGCAGTGTTTCCTAATAAAACTATATGTTGTGTTATATATGATGTTGTTTCCATTAGTGACAAAGTTTGCATTGCTTCAGTAATTATGATACTGAAATTGCTTTTGCCAATTTTAGATGAGCCGTCATTGGTTCCTAATAAATATCAAACATATCAAGCAACTTGCATATTGGGGAAGATACAAAACTCTTACTGTAAATGACTAGATGACTAGAGATGAGAAACCCTGGTTTGCAAATGAGTAGCAAGAAAAGTTGTTAAGAAACAACTTTGAGTTCATTAAAGTTCATTAAATTCAAAGTCACACTTTGAGGGAGCATCTGTACATTGTTTAAATGTTTTGAATAATCAGCTGATACACAAAGTATGTGGAGCAGATGTCTTTGGAATGAATTGTTTATATTAATATAGATCTGCACTGTGTGAATGACTAGTCAGCAAAGTGGTCTCTGAATGTGATAGCCTTGCATTCTTATGCTACATTCATAAGAGTCGCTGGCTACATTTACAGATTTAATATTTATTGGAATATGACAGTATTCCAATGAAGACATATAAGATTTGTGAATATAACCACATTCACGTATTCACATCCCTAATACAAGGTTTTAAAGTACCTTTAGGAAATGGTGTATTCAGTTGATTAAGCTTGCTATCCAAATATAATATGTAACTGAATATTAACATTTCAGTTAAATAGAACTACCACTGTGAAAGTGTTAGTATGTTTTTGATGACTTTGAAATTTATTGGTGTGATTAGGCCATTATATGGCTAATAATTGTGGCATATTTAACTGGATACATATTTAACATGTGGCATAGCAGGTAAGAGAAGTATCATACTGTTATTCTCATTCTTTTCTTCTCTCAAGGTGACTGAATTTTCCATTGTACCCTCCTAAACCTTCTTATGAATGGTGTTTGCAGCCTTCAGTCACTTCCTCAGAAGTGTAGATCACATTACCCTTTTATTAACCTTTGCATTTTTCAGAAGTAATGGCAGATCAGGAAGTTTCTCATCATTGCATGTACTTTTGGGTTAACTGTCAGGATAATACCATATTTGGCATGTGGAAGTAAGGGCCTCACAATGAATGAATGATTCGGAACAATACACACAACACTAAGAATGCGTTTTCCTGTTTTGTAAACATTATTTTGGTGATGCTAGTCACTCCGGTTGTTGTTGCGAACATAGTGTTCTTGTACATGCTACAGAAGTGGTTTTAGGATAAGGGCGGAAAGGGTGGAAATTATGGCAAATACAGCGATGATGTAATTGATGACGCAACGCCATGGTTCATCACAGATGATGGGCATGACCATTTCATTTACAGTTCTCAGGCACTTTTATCTCAGGCACAGTTGACCAGTTGAGGATTGAAGAACAGAGGATCTCACTTTAAATCCCAACAATATGGATTTAAAATGACAACCCAGAACTTAAACCTCACAGTCACCACTGTCTGTGTCTCTCTGAGTCAGTATGTGTTTATGTTATTAGAAGACCGATGTCAAGAGGACATTCTGTTTAATTCTACTATTTTTCTAACACACTGTTACCATGCTGCAAAAAGAGCAGGACGTACTGAAAGCTTTTTTCTCATTGAGAGAGTGTCCTAAACATAGATAAAGAACCTTAGAACCTTTATCACATCTCTAAAGGAACAGACAAACCCCTTTACTGGCTACAGTCCTCACTATCCCTGTAAACTTACAGTGGGAAATCACAGATTTGGCACTGGTCACTCACTTCCTTCACTGCATTACACTTATTGTGCACACATGGTGTATCATGGCTTCTTGAATGAAAGCTATTACGTAAGAGTGCACAGCTTGCAGTTGAACTTTTAACAGCTCAGCTGAGGCCAAAGTACCTGAGGATTTCCTTTGGCAACTCTACTCTGAAATGTTACTGTTTAATTTTGCACTGTGTGAAAGTATGGGAGTGTATGCAAGTACATTAATCCACGATGCCTCTAGAAATGTTCCAGCTTATAGTATAGCTAATGCAGTTTCATGCTCAGTGTGTGTGGCATGTAGTTCTGGATTGTTTAAATAGATTGGAAAGTTGGTCATTTGCTTTGTTCAGCATAGGGTTTTCTTGGACCTTCACAGACTTTGACATTCAGCCTGATTCTTCTGGGAGCCTTCTAAGCTTATCAGCTGCCTGAGGAAATCATCAAAGACTTCTCAATAAGTCTTTGGCCATATCAGCAGCTCTTGCTCCACAAAAAAATGTTGAAATCAACAACAATTTTTAATGAAATGTTTGAAAGAAAATCCAACCTTATTGCCTGAATTCAGGTAACTACATATGAAATTTGCGGAAATAGTTGGTTTCAGTGCCTCTAAATCGTAATATAATAATCATAAATGCTACTATACATAGACAACATATACAACAAATATATGCTTATCTGAAGCTATATCTCTTCTCATTCATGTAATTATCCAATCAGTCAATCATGTGGCTGCAACTCAAGGCATAAAATAATGTAGACACAGATCAAGAGTTTCAGTGAACGTTCACATCAAACATCAGAAAGAGAAGAATAAATTGATATCAGTGACTTTGACCATAGCATGATTGCTGGTGCCGGATAGTCTGCTTTGAGTATTCCAGAAACTGCTAATCTCCTGGTATTTCTACACGCAGTAGCTAGGGATTACACAAAATGGTGCAGAAAACAAAAAAAAAAACCATCCAGTAAGTGGCAGTTCCAAGAAGGTCAGATGAGAATGGCCAAACTGGTTCAAGCTGACATGCAGGCTGTTGCATGGCAACACAAATCATCACTTAATTTACATTTATATTTACAGCATCTGGCAGACACCCTTATCCAGAGCAACTTACATTTATCTCATTTATACAACTGAGCAGTTGAGGGTTAAGGGCCTTGCTAAAGGGCCCAGCAGTGACAGGTTGGCAGTGCACGGATTTGAACACATGACCTTCCGGTTGGTAGTCCAACAGCTTAACCAGTGAGCACATTCAGAATGCACAACACATCAAAACGTGAGGATTGTATTCCACTCCTGTCAGCAAAGAACAGGAAGCTTAGGCCATAGTGCGCACAGGCTCACCGAAACTGGACAACTGAAGATTTGGAAAAGACCAGACTATTTTCCTATAGTAGGAAAATGATTGACTATTGACATTGTCTTTCTTATTACGCTTAGATCATGTGACGCCTCTGCTATAGAAGTCCCTGTGAATTACTGAATCACTTGATTACCACAGAAATGATAATGTATTAGAATGAGCACATTAATATAAACATTTGAATTTAGATTTCTGCTTTGGTTTGAAATATTGTAAATTAGATTTGGACAGTGGACAGTATAATGAAAATAAGCATATTACAGACATTAAGTGTTCCAGGCAATGCTGTCTTTTCCCACTTGCCTTTATAAAAGTGTGGAAAAATCCCGACTTTGTAAAGTGTAAGACTTCCAGATACTCAGACACGCAATAACCCTTCCATATCTGGCTATGCAAGCTATGCCTGTAGAATATTGACACAGCACATTTCAGCTACCAAAAGTTTGCACTGGCATTACATTGCTTGGGACGTTGCCAGTTGCATGTGCCCCAGTAATTCCCTTTCTACTCATATCTCTCTGTCTCTCTGCTCTAATGAAAGCATGACCGTCTCAGCTGTCAGATCTGTACCGTGATAAAGCCATAGAGCAGCTCAGATTAGAGTTTTGCTTTCTCAGAAATGTGTTGGACACAGCACACCTTGAGTAACTTTGTCATCTGACCTCATAGTAGAGCAAAGAACACACAGACTTGTGACCTGGTGAGTCATGGGGCCTGGTCCTGCTTTAAAGCCAGATGTGAGCACTGACTGAACAGAAATGTACATTTTTAAACTGGGCTGCTTTGTTCTGTCCCTTGTTCTACAAGAATATTATACTGCATTCAAAGGTCAACTTTTCTACTTCCTCCCTGAAAAAGCAATGTATGTGTTATTTATTATGCAGACACTTTATGCCAAAGCAATTTATGTATGAAACTGGATACAATTTAAGCATATAGTAGTCTCCTGCAACCCTAACAACTTTCTGACCTCTAGGTTAACATTACCTGTTGGGATAACCATTATACTCATCAGCATAATTGAGAGATTAACTACTCTTGTCGGTGCTCACAACTGAGCTGAATGTAACGTCAGTCAATTTCTGCACTTTTAATTGATCTCTATTCTAGGGCTTAGGTCAACTAAGAACATTTCAGAGAGAAGTTGGAGACGGTACTGGCATTTCCCGACCAACTACAAGTTGAATAATGATGTCTGAAATGAATTTCTAAAAGTAATTTGGTAAGAAGAAGAATGCACACACATACTCATAATCATACTCATAATCTTAATCATATTTATTTATTAGACAAACTACTCATAAAAGAGCCAAATGAACATTTTTATTTTTGTGCTTTTTAAAGGAAAGTCGTTTACCCTATATGGTAGTACCCTATATTTGAGGGCATTTCTTTATGGAAATGAGTGTGGCAATGTACAAACACATCAATTTAGATTGTGTGGGATTTATCAATGGCCATTGTGTACAGTTGTGCGAAGGCACGTGTGATAAATATCAGCTTAGTACTTGTTTTATTCATGTTATGATAAATGAGAGCCCTGGGCTGCAGCGAAAGGAGCACTGAATCCTAACCACTATACTCCCAGGGAGTCATTTCTCAACTATGACACGTCTTTGTCTTCACTGGATTACAGTTTAAAGATTGCGCAAGTTTTGTGGAATTAACCTTGACTCAGTTGGCAGCTGCCTCTGAGCTTTAGGTTTTTCCTGGATCTGCTAAGAGGCCGTGTGGAAACTGATTGATTCAAGTGAAATGGACCCTTGAAATGTGCTGAAACACACATTAACAAAACTGAATGTGGGAAGTAACTTATTACACGTACCGCCAAGAGGAAATGAGTTTGGTCATTTCTGTGCTCCTTAGGAATGACTTCTTTGAATTCAGTAGAATAGGAACATTCTCTCACTACTACTCTTTTTAGCTCTGAGACATTTTTTCCCTATTTTTTAATTAACAGATGATACACAGTGAGTGTCATGAAGCACATAAGCAAGTCTGTTTGAGATGCTGAAGAACTGAGCATGGTTTTAGGCTAATGTTATGTTAAATAACGTTAAACCAACCGTTGTAAGCTGCATTTAATTGGTAGCTACAGTAGCAGTGCAACTCCTGTCAAAAATTTAAAGAAGCAAGCCTAAAACTGGCAGTCAGTAATTTGAGCCAGATGGTTATTGCATCATTACAAATACATAATGCTGGAGTATAAAGTGAAAATAATAAGAATGCTGTTGGGCAAACATTCAGATGAAAGCGTTGAGACTTCTTTGCAAAATTTCTTTGTGTTTGAGTGCTTATAACCAATTAATGTGCCTTGTCTTGCATGTGCATGTACTGTGAGTGTGTGTGTTAAGGCATCCATTAGCTGCATTAATAATTACAGTGGGGCTAGAAAGTAATCAGACTCCTTTACATTTTACACAGTTTAATGTGTTAGAGATTTAATCGAAACTGAATTAAACCGACTTTTTGCCCATTAAGCTACACAAAATGTCCGTAATGACAAAGCAAAGACAAGTTTTTAGATTTTGTTTTGCAAATTTTGCCAGCAATTACAGCGTTGATTCTTCTTGGGCATGCTGCTACACCTCAAAACAGGATGCTACCACCACCATGCTTCACCATAGCGATGGGATTGGCTGGTAAGTCAGGTTTTGCCAGACATAGTGTTCTGAGCTTTTGTCTCATAAGTCCAGAGAATCTTTCCTCATGCTCACAGAGGTCTGGAAGTGCCTTCCATATGCTTTTAGTCATTTAGATCTGAATCACAATAAAGTGTGCAAAAATCTAAATGGTTTGAATATTTTCTGAATCCACTGTATGTCAAAGAAAGGTCCTCACACGTATCTTAATAGAAGTGTCTGTGTATGTGTGTGTGTGTGTGCGTGTGTGTGTGTGTGTGTGCGTGCTCATGCCCGCATTCCAGCAATTTTGTTCTGATCTGATATCATGTCAAACCCGGAGCACTCATGAGGAGTCCTGTGACGCTCAGCTGTCCTGTGACACCCATCATGTCATGCGTAATACAGAGCTGTAATTATTGCAGATAGCTGTATATTTGCTGGATCATTTAGCCTAGACGCTGTGAACTTTCTTACAGCTTAAAATGATGGGCTAGTCTGCCTTGGATGATAATATTACTCTGGAGAGGTTTGTTTAAAAAAAAGAAAAGGTTTTTCTATATTGAGTCATTTTAATTACAGTAATTCATTTTATTACTGACAGCTACATGTTAATTCCAGCCAAAGGTCTGAATTCTTTAATGATGATATTATAGGAAATAAGTTTTACGTAGTTAAAGTGGTCATGTTTATTCCAGAGGCATCATTGCACTTAGTTGAGAACCCATTAGAACCCCAAATTCTGATCTATTTAAAGATGAGTCAGAACACTTAAAGCTCTGCTCTCATTCAGGAAGCTAAAGTAAGATATCTACTCAGAGGAGAGCACACCATTGGTTCTTAAATGAGAGGAAAAACAAATGATGTGGAGCTCCATTATTCAGCCAGTCAGGACAAGTTGATACCTACACCTGTCAATTTAGAAATCTGATGAGCATATTTTGCTGGTGTTTGATGAGTGTTATTATATTTCAGTCTTGCTATTTTTATACTGTATGTTGAATATAGTGCTCATGTTTGGTATCAAACAAACATTTCAATATTTTACACTATGTTTCCTGGAAACTTAATGAAATACAGCTTGGGCTATATGAACTAAAAGTCATAGTAATTTAATAAAATATCACTGACCTTGTAATTATTTTACTTTCTTTCATTGATTATTTTACTTGTACATTCTGGAACCTTGACGTTACCTACAAAATTACAGGCTGGTAATTATCGTCTCAGACATAACAAGTCTGCTCCTATTACAGTGATCATGGTTGTTGGCATGATGAGGGCTTATTATGAAATGCTCTTCATCACACACATACAGTATCTGGTAGTCATGTGACTTGGGTGAGTATGTCATTGTTGTTTTCAGATGGTTATTATAAATGTGGCTATAAATTCATTGTGATGCTTTGTGCCGTTCGTCGCACATCTGTAGGCTGCTGTGCGTCTGTGACGTGTAATTTACGTCACTGTGATGTTCGTGTGAGTGCTGTTGCAGCGCGTGCGCTGTGAGCTATTGTGGAATCGTTTAGAGGTCAGTGCAATGTTGTGTTTCTATTTTTGACTGGCGGGTCCAGACTGAGTCACTGCAGTGGTCTTGGTGACATCACTCCGTCTGTGCTGCGGCTTATAATAGATTAAGCTTGTCGCGCAGACGCATACACGATATATCTCGCTTTCTCTCACAGCATGTGTGTGTGTGTGTGTGTGTATATGCTGGCAGCATCGAGGTGAAGGCACACTGTTTCAATTTATGCCTAAATACAGCATCCACAGCTTTCTCACATTTCCTCTCCTCTGAATGAACAAAGCAGCCTACACATCATTCCCACCTGCATGGTTCATCTGCAGCATTTCTGTACACCTACATGTATAAGAAGTTTATTGTGTTGCTGGCCTTTTTATTAGTTGAGCTTACTTTGTAAATATACAAACTATTGACTTGAGCCCATCTGTTGCTTCGCCTGTTGCGCTCTCTATCCATCAGTGGAAATGTACCACCACAAGCCAGATGTTATTTGGGTCCTCTGTGCTGCCAACCTGAGAATAATAAGTACGTGGTGCTATCTCCTACCCTTTTCCGGTGATTCATCAACTTTTCAAAGCCCTCTCTGGTAACAGACTTTCGTGATTGCTCCCAGTTGTAAGTACTCTGTTGAATATTCGTTGCAGATGCATCATTAAGCTTTCAGACCAAAAAATATATTTAGCTGCAATCAACCATTCAAGCTTACATGAGCATGTAATGTTTTTTTAAGCTTAGCTGTCTAATGAAACCTAAGCCATTTAAAATTCAGTCCAAGACTGTTTTTTTTTTTTTTAAAGAACAAAATGTTGAAAATATTGAACTTGCGCTTGTTTTGTTATCCATTTTTAATGAGGACTTTGTATCATTAGCTATGTCTGTGTAGAAACTACGCATTAAAATCCACCTTTAGCATTTAATGGCTGACTGCAGCTGAATATGGTCAGTGTTTTAAAATTTTCAACAATTTTGCTTCATCAATGCTTCCTTTTACTTCCTTAAAATAACTTAAAGTAACCTTAAAGAACTCATGTCCACCTTGACAGAATCTTAAATAGTATTGTATTGAGTGTGTAATACACACAATGCATCCGGAAAGTATTCACAGCGCATCACTTTTTCCACATTTTGTTATGTTACAGCCTTATTCCAGAATGGATTAAATTAATTTTTTTCCTCAGAATTCTACACACAACACCCCATAATGACAATGTGAAAAAAGTTTACTTG
>JAQQZR010000017.1:8294889-8308374 GCA_030068235.1 Notoglanidium macrostoma
ATTTTGGAATAAGGCTGTAACATAACAAAATGTGGAAAAAGTGATGCGCTGTGAATACTTTCCGGATGCACTGTAAGGTAGGTGATAGGATGGCATTATATTACACTTTAATTAGTGGGCTTAAATGAAAAGGAAGACATTTGAGATTCAACCCGACTTATTAAGTAAAAGGTTAGTTTTGAAGATGTTGGAATTAAACAACTTAAATATGAAGAAAAAAATATCATTTGTAAATATGTGAATCAAATCTAAAACATTAGTTATTGGCCATTTGAAGAGAGAAGGCAAAACTGCAAAACCAGTAACGCCAAACTCATTCACACCTGCAAAGCAGTAGAAGCAGTAAAATATTTTAGCATAATGGTATAGTTGATTTCAACCTAACTTGACCATTGTAGCCTTTGTGATGTGGATATAATATTTGTGACAATTTTATGATGAAACTGACGCAGCTTACTGAAATTCCAAAATAAGCACATTCTTATCTACTTTCCATAGTGTCTCTTTTATCTTAAAGATAGTTCAGGCTGACCTTTTTTTACCTTCTTAGTTTGTGTCCCTGGCCACACCGTGCATGGTATGTCAGTACCAGACCACGTCAGACTCCATGTTCATTTTGAAACACCCATTTTTCCCAAATCAGTCAATCAGCCAATCGGATTGGTTCGATTCTGACCTCAACTTACTGTCTATACAGAGTATTCTTATCATATGTATATGGGTTTCCTACAGATTCTACAGTTTCCTCCTACCTGCCTGCAAGTGGATTAGTTACTTTGATTTACCCCTTTGTATGAATACTGATCCATTCCAGGTGTATTCCTGCTTTGTGCCCAATGACTGTGGCCAGGATAAAACAGTTGCTGAAGATGAATGATTGAATTATCTTTTAGAGGTCAGTGTTTAACAGAGGGATGTGTGCAAGGCTGTAAAACCTGGTCTTTTGTTCTGTGTATCAAAACCTGCATCAAGGCCAATTGCAGGGATAAGTCAAGTGTCAAGTCAAATGACTTGTATTGTCATTTGAACCATATACAGTTGATACAGTACATGGTGAAACAAGACAACGTTCCTCCAGGACCAAGGTGCTACATATAGGACAAAAAACAGATAAAAGTTTGTCAATATAGCTTGAAGTAAGATTGGAATGTTTTGATTTTAAAGCACAACCAACAAAACAAATCACAAGTATGTAGATCACAAACAACAAACTATCAAAGGCTTCGTAAATGGAGTTGCGTCTGTACAAAAGGCATCTCTTGGCTAGCTAGCAATTCATTTGTCATGAATGGAGATTAAACATAAATACACGATGTAGCTTACTGGATGGGTTACGTGCGAAAAACACAGATCTAAACTACATCTTGAATAAACATGAATAACATGGTGGGGCGGGAGTTTATTTTATGTGACTGATTGCGGTTATGGCAGCACGGTGGTGTCGTGGTTAGCACTATGACCTCTCAAGATGGTTCCAGGTTTGATCCCTGGGTTGACTGAGGGCTTTTCTGTGTGGAGTTTGTTCTCCCCATGCCTGCATGGTTCTCCTCCCATAGTCCAAGGACATATAGTTAGGTCAGCTGGCTATTCTAAATTGCCCATAGGTGTGAATGAGAGTGTCTAGGGTTACACCCCGCATCTCGCATGAAGTCAGCTGGGATTGGCTCCAGCATCCCCTGTGACCTGCAATGGATAAGCGTTACAGAAAATGGATGATTGTGGTTAGATTAACTTATCTGTATATGTTTCCTCAGGTTTGACATCAAGCAGTTGGATATTAGAGCCCTTTTCTGATTTCAGAAGAAAAGTATTGCTGAATTTTCTTGTCCAAACACATGGACATGCGCCTAAGCAAAGATTCATACATTTTTGAAATGTAGTGTGGCAGGGAACTCATTAATATTCATATAAAAGCACCATCTAATTGGCCGATACAATGTGTCGCATGCATGCATAAAGCCTTTCAAAACCATGGCAACCCTAAACTGCTGTTATCACACAGTTCGCTTCTGAGGATATTTAAATCCTACTGACTCCTATTGACATCAGGAAAGTTGTATTAGGCAATACGGTATAATGAGTCTTCCCCTGCCAAAATTCGCTCCTTGCATGGCAAAATGATACAAAGCAACAGGATGAATGTTATATTCTACATATAAACATTTTACCGAAAAAATATATTCAGATGTAATCCCCTTTGTAGTCTCTAACATTTTGATTAGTAATAGTTTTCTCAGTAACTGCAATGGATTACAATTACATTGATTTTGTAGTTTAATTGCGTAATGACGTTACATGTAACTAGTTACTCCCCATCACTGGAGATAAATCCCATCCTCAGTCGTAGTCCACTTGTCATAGCCATGCTGCTTGTTGAATAAACTCAGGCTAAGATCACTGCAGGGATGTGTTTTGTATCTTGCGTTTGTTCTGCTTCAAAGGGTCATTAGACCCTGTGAGAAATGGAGAAGATGGAAGGAGGAGAGAAGCAGCTGGTGCAACTTGGTCTTTTCTTTGCACAGCCCTGCTGAATGCAAGTGTTTCACAGAGACTGTTAACATGTGCCTACATGATTTTCTCTACATTTAGTGTACTCACCTCTTTAGTGTCAAAGTACAGGTCTTTTATTTCCATGTCTCTCAATCTCTCTCACTCTCTTTGTGTCCTTTTCTCTTATACCGCTTAGTCATGGCAGAGCTGTATTTTGTCACATCCATCCTTGATGAGGAAGAGAATGGTCAGTATCATTAGCCTGAAACAGGCCTTATATAAGCTTAATCCCCAGTGATGTTTCGTAAATGAATGCGTTTACTCATACAAAGCTGACCTGCTCACTAAAGCTTCAGAGATAAATGGAGGAAGAGTTCTTGGATCACACAACCAGATTTTGTAACATATATGCACTGACACTGATTTAGTCATTTAAAAACTCATTTATAAAGAGTCTAAAAGCAGGTATTGAACTCCATCCATAAACTTTTGTGTCAATTATGCATTTTTGTAGAGCATTTCAAAGAATGTTTGGTCCATAGTAAACACATACAGACACATTAGATAGACATGAAGTTAAAAAAATTGTGGTGTGTTCCTTTAAAATGATGTAATGGTGTCATTTCAGGGCAGATGTGGGTCTTTTGCATCGTCCTAGTCACCATTTAGCAGAACACAAAGGCTTGGTAAAGGACATAACCTTCTATTTTTTGTTGAGTACAAAGAGTACGCATGCAACAGATCCCCTTCTGGGTATCTAAAATACCTGAGACTGATGTCTGCCCACGCAGCTGCAGGAACAGAAGGTGTAAGCCTGTTCCTGATGGGTGCATAATTACCTTTTCAACTGTCCCTGACGAAGGCGGCCCAGCTCTTCTATGTGCTGAACGAGCTAAACGTAATGAACCTTCTGCTCAGGGCACACGGAGCAGAGTCATTAATTCTGAAACCCTGCCATGAAGGAGCAATGAACTCACATGCCTGAGAGTGTCTAAGAAGCCGTGGAGGTAGAAACACGTGCAGAGGTTAGTTGTTTGACGGCTGTGTGGATTGACTCATGCTCATTCTCAGCGCAGATTTAAGAGCTTCGCTAACAATGATGTCAATGTCTGTGATGCTCAGAGACAGGTTTCTTGGCCAAAAGTCATGATTACAATAAAAAAGAATTACTGTAAGCTGCGTGGGTAAGCTTTGCGGTTAATATCAGAAAACATGACTTCATGTCTTCAAGGAAATACAGAAATGCAGAGACTGCAGATGGCATGGCATTGTGTTATTTTGTTGCGTTGTCTTGTAATGTGTGCGCTTTTCTAGTTAATATGACCGTTTATGATGGACAGACAAGAATTGCTTGGTAACTGTGATTTAGATATGTTCACTAGTAATCATGGAGTTGAAGGCTATGGGATGATGGAATGGGCACATAGTCTGAACAGTTGACATCCTCTGTAGCATTTGCACTAATTTTTGTCTGATATTTCTGTCACCAGTCTTCAAAATTCTTGTTTTGGTGTTCGGTGTTCTTACATTTGTTATTTGTTTTAAGTAGTTTTTGAGGGCAAAAGATAAGGACTGATTTAAGCTAAAATGGCCAAATCACCAATATTTAGGAAAAGTTATAGATTTAGCCAGATGGGGAAATTAACAAACTATAGTATAAATGTCAGTTAAAGCACAGCCCTTGGTTAACATGAATAAATGTTTTAGCAAAATCAAAATTTCTGAAAAAGATTCAAAAGAAATTTTGTGCTACACCCCGGTCATGATGTCGCAGTTGCACATTTCGGTTCCCTGTAGTAGCGTCATGCTGCTTTTAACATCAGTGGTCCAAATTGACAATACAAGCAAGTCAGCAAATCAAATAGCAGAATTTTCTGAGAACACTGGGTCAAATTGGTTATTACTGTGACTTGTTATAGTGCTGTGTGAAATGAAATGTCTGAATAGTGGCAAAGAACGTTAGCTGACGTTCACTAGAATTTATCAGCTAACGTTAAGCTTTCTAGACTATTACCTTAGTCTTCTTGCTTACACAGTGGCCATCCAGCTAACATGCACTTTATTAGTTTAGCCAAAGTACTCACTGTGTTCCTTATTCTGAATGTCATGTACAAGTACAGGCAGAATGCAGTAGTGGTTCAGTACTTTAATATAAAACTCACAGACAGACCAATCCAAATCAGTAATCCAAGAACAAGGTCAAAATGCAGGCAAAGGCAACAAAGCAGCAAACAACTATTCTAGGGTGAAATCCCAAGTAGCAAAAAACAGAGAACAGAACAGCATCAGTAACCAAAATACATGTAAACCTAAGGCTTGGCAGTAGCAGACAGGAGGCCTGAAACTATTGTTTCACAAGCAGCAAGTGTGAGCGAGGCCTTGTTTATACTTGGTTTTCAAATGCGTCTTGAGCAATCTAGTCTCAAGGGGACAGCTTAGACACATCGTTACACCTGTGTCTATCATGCGTCTCCAAGGTGTCCAGCTGAACACTTTTGTTCAGATGTCATTACTGCCTACATCACTACAACACATTCCCCTAGAAGGTCAAAAGTTCTCCATGCACAGTTATGTTAAATACGTTAAACCTCCAACAAGCCTTCATTATTTTCTTGCACTCCAACCACATACATCAGTGCTCCTCTCCATTTTTTTCTATCGTGTCGAGCTGTTACCAAAACAACCACCACGTCCAGCATTGATGAAGTATTTTCCTGTTCGGTCTGTGTCTGGGTTGCATTAGCATTTACACTTCGGAAGGTATGGGGTCAAATGCGTCCCAGACCACCTCGGCAAGTGGTTTGAGTGAATGCGTCTTGGAGGTCGTTTACACTTGTATTTAGCACTGTCTAGTTGTGATCACACTACCCAAGATGCATTTTAATGCCAAGTGTAAACAGGGTCTGAGAGAGTATATGAAGAGTCTATGGCATGATGACTAACTCGATGCAGGTGTAACTGATTAGTAGTTCAGAGACTGAGAGCGTGGGAAAGTGGCGGGTGGCCATGTTGTCTGGTTGCAAGTATTCATAGGAATTGAAGTTTGTTGCAGAGTCAGTGGGTGCAGACATGACACTGATAGAATTGGGCTTTATGATATATCTACAGTGCATTTATGGAAAAGTGAATTGAAGCTTTGAAACAAACCTTGATTCATCGGAAATATCTGATTATACGATTTTTTTAAAGAGAACGGTCAGGATCAGGTGAGCGGCCAAAATGCGTTGACTCACTGCATTGCCCTCAGCAATCCAATATTCGATGAGATGTAAATTTCTACACTACGCCTTAAAAAACTCGTGGCTCTTGAACTGTCGACATTTATTCATATTTGTATTGCTGGTCAGTTCTCATTAGAATAAACCCGATGGTGAAAAATTAAGCAAGGTGAATACAGCATTCTGGCAATCAGCACATTTGCACCACACGGGAATTTGTTTAATTTGTGCTTAATTGTGAAGTATAATTTAGAAAATATTACTGTATTAAACAGGGGTTGAAACATTTTTGCCTGCATCATGCACGTTGCCTTCCCGTTAGGGGCTGAGCCCCTCTAAAGATTTGATCCTGGAATCGCATCTGCTCTCTGGGAAGCTCTTTTGGCCCTGGTTTCCCACATTATTACACCAGTGTGTCATTCATGAGAAATTTGTTCCCAGTTTCACATGTGACCTGCACAGAGCAAAGGGCACTTCTGTGGATGACTGAGAGAGCTACAAGCCAAGACAGCTGAAATGTGGTGCTGGAGGCTTAGAGTCCAGTGCAGTTTGGTGATTTTCCTGGTGTAACATGGAAATGAAGTGATGAACTAAAATCAGGTTTATTAAAGCAGAGACATCACTACACACTGGACTGAATGGTTCTATGAGATCATCAGAGGGAGACGAACGTAAAAGCCGAGCACAGTCACTGGAAGACAAACGAGTCCTCCCTTCGGAGTGAAGGCGAACAGGTCTCAGCTCGTCCCCCAAGACCCGCCCGCTCGTGCTTACGTCAAGTCAACAGCGTGACGTCTGTCTTAAGGGGGCGTGTCCGCGCGCCGAGTAAGAACCAAAACGCAGCGCACAGACTTGTCCATTAGTCCTCTACCGCGCTTAGGAGCGGACTACACATCTTTTCTACGTCTGCATTGTTATTTATTTGTGAATGCATTGCACATTCGCGACGGTTCGAGCTGAAGGACACTCGCCATGTAACCTTAGGAGAATAAAACCGCGACTCCTACATCTGTCTGAAGAGCAGAAAGGCTTGTACAGCAACAGCGTCACTAACTTGCGTATAAAGTGATTTAGTTTGTGTTGACGATCAGTTTTGTCGTCGTCATGCCCAGCCTGCGTCAGTCGTACACAGTGACGGTGCCCGAGGAGCCGCCGGCGTCCGTTTTCCCCTTCAGCAAATCGGAGGCGCGCAGGAAAAGCGCGTCCGTGTCGCGCTCCATGCTGGTGTCCACATTCGTCGGACTCCTCATTAACCAAGCGAAGGTAAGACACGAGTCACGAGTCTGTCCTTCACCGTGCGCTATCTTTAGTCGATGGTGTGTTTTTTGTTTTTCAGCTAAAGTGCGTAAAACTTGTTCGGGGGTGTCTACAGTTGTCATCAAAGCACCCGGCGTGAGAAACAACTCCCAACGCAGCAACAATGCTGTAGCCTACCTGTAGCCAACTCTCGTCTCAACGTGTGAGCACTTATTTGGTGAAGAGAGCTAATGCACTAGAAAGCGCATGAGTAGGTGCACTGTAGCTAGCTGTGTTTCTACATGTAGACCCAGAGCTTGGTCGTGCATCCTCTCTGCGTAACGCTATGCTGCTTACGCGTACTGCGCATCTTCTACTGCGCATCATCTACTGCGCATCTGCGCCTCTTACATACTTTCTCTAGTTTACTTGTACACTCGAAGTAATTGCGACTCACTCAACAGATGTGTCGTGTGTATTAAGAGCTAGTGTATCTTTAAATCTCCCAAGAAACTGTGGATGGTTTCACACTACCATTCAGGCAGCCTAATTTTAGCGTCATCATTTTATTAAATGTTAAGATGCATGGGTTAATTCTAAGGATCCCTGTTATACGTTTAACCATTGATTTGTTTTGTAGGGAACAAAAATGTGTGTATAATCCTTTTTTTTTTTTTCTGACCGTGTAGGTGTATGGAGCTATCACAGTGTTAAGCAGAAGTAGAAAAAGTAACCTTATCATGGGGAGAAAGAAGAGGCATGCAGGGTTCAATAGTTTATATGCGTCTGTAGCGCTATATTAGCACTGTACATTTGCTCAGAAAGTTTAAGGTGTAAACACTTGTTGCTTGGCTGGTAAATGGCGCATTATTTATACTTTCACTAGTGGAACATAATTGTCGGGAACGTCATGGACGACTGTTGTGCTTTTGAAGGTACACTGACATTGTCTGCATCTAAGGGAGAAGATGTACCTGTAACAGCAGTGGCTAATGGATAATTAACAATGATGACTTATTCTTTTACTGGTGGAGTCCTGCTAAATGGTACATTTAATATTCTCTCTGCTCTAATACCTCTGATTCACTTCATCAGGTCATTAACAAGCCTTTCAGGAGAATAATCTGACCATGTTAGAGCGGGGGGGAAGACTAAAATGCGATTTAAAGGAACAGGACTCGAAATTACTGTACTCTGAGAATGCTTAATGAAATGAAATGAAATGTCCACCGAAATAGGCTATTTCGCTGCGAATAGCACCTCACGTGCTGTATTCCATATCAGATAACATCCTTACCAAACGCACATTTAGATGTGAAGGTCAGTTCAGTTGGCATTGCATTGTGAGTTTGACTTTGTGCACACTCACATTGCAGAAATGACCAGGCCTTGCTTTTGAACATGTTTGATCTTTGATTTGGGAAGTCTTATCATGCTGGCTGGCAGTAACCTGACTTGCCTTTTGCTGTGGTTATAAAAAGCATTTAATTTCACATAAAAGGTTGAGCCTTGTTCCTGTGTTCCTGAAACGAGGCGAGCGTGCTGTTACATAATACGGATTATTCGGTGGGCAGCTGAGAGGCTCACTTCTGGAGGAATGCGTGTTATTAGTCAGGCCCTCTCTTTAGATATAGTGCTCATTTGCAGTTTCTGTTCACCCAGGCATTGTGCATGTTCACATAGCAATGGGTCCAGGAAAAGTGTCCTTTTTATTATTATATCAATGTGGATGACAGAAATAATAGATCTACAATAGCAGCCTTGGATTTGTTTGAGTGTTTGGCCACATACTCCCTTGGCTTAGTGTGTGTGTGTCTGTGTGTGTGTGTGTGTCTGTGTGTGTGTGTGTGTCTGTGTGTGTGCGTGTGTGTGTGTGTGTGTTGGATAGAAAGTGATGCTGCTTGGCACCATAAGCCCCCATTTGCCTGCATGTGACGACATGTTGTGTAATCCCAGGTTAAGGACACAGTGTTCCTCCTTACTGTCATTCAACACTTGCCAACCAATTTGCATAGAGCCCTCAGGTTTCAGGATTAAGTCCACCAGTTTCTCCGTTGCTCTGCTGCCTCCCAATGAGCGAGTAGTCTCTGTCATAGTACAGCGTCAGAACAGGCAGGTCATGCAGGAGAGGTCGTCCTAGGTCTCATGCAAATATATACATATACATTTGTCTTGCTATCCTTGTGAGAACCTTCTACTGACATAAATATTAATAGGGTTCATTAATGCCTACACCTAAACCTATCTCTGAGCTTAACCTCAATAAGTAAAAGGAACCCTTTTGGCTCTTGTAGTTCTTTTTTTTTTGTTTGTTTTCCTTATAGGGACCTGCCAAATGTCCCCACAAGTTCAAAATTGTGAGATCCTCCTATCATTCTGTATACTCTATAAGCGTATTAATGATTTTAACTTCAGCGACCAAACAAAAAATCATAATTTCCACTCGGGCCAGCCCATTCAAATTCCACAGCATGAAAATTGTCATGTCGTCCTATAATCATGATGCCATTTGGTCTAAATACATGCTGACACACACCTCCACCCTGGTGTGATGAAGAAAAAAACCTCATAACGGAGTTATGGAGGGAGTTTGGGCGCAGTAGCCAGAGGCGCTTGAACGAGGCATCTGATTACTGTGGAGGTGTGAGAGGCTCGAGCTGTTGCTGTTGATTGTTTGGTGTGACTCAGTTGTATGACTAAACCCATCAGGGTCAAATGAACTCGTACTATCCTACACGTTAAGCTCAGTTTTTAACCTGATTTATTTTGTTGAAGCTGAATACACAATATTAGGTTTACACACTACAGTGTTCATCATTATGGCTGAACTTAATGATGGATGTAGAGTCGGCTGTTGCTGTTAAAGCGAAGAAAGAACGCAACTGCAACACTACCTCTCGCAATGAGCAGGATCGTGTGTGTGTGTGTGAGACCCTTTGCCACATTGCCTAAGCCATTTTAAAAGGTCATGAACATGGTTTGTCATTATTGTTGGACATTAATCAGAGGAAAATGCCGGTATTCAGGAAGGTGCTGGAAGGTTCTAGCTATACCTAGAACTGGCCACGGGACACTCTGGAAAGCTGCAGTAGTGCCCTAACCTGTTGTTTTTCAGTGGCCTGGAACTATACCTGGAACGGACTTTGCGTAGGGAATTCCAGGAAAGCTGCAGCAGTTCCAGACGTGATATCACATGCACGTGGACCGGTTGATTTTCAGTGAACTGTATTACCGCTGTGATGATTCACAAATGTTACAGTACAGTTCAGTGGACCAAGTGTACATTTGCCTCCTGTTCGTAAACAAATATACAAACCTTGTAAGTGCGTGTTGGTTCAACGACCAGAAAAAGACAAAAGCCCTACTCCCTGTTGACTTTTGAAAAATGAATGTTTTCATTTGCAGGCTAGGTTTAAGTATACGAAGCGTTTTACGGCGGTGCGACACACCTTGAGGTTGTAACTATAGTGAACGATCTGGCTGACAGCAAATCTAGACTGATCAAGTAGCACGCATAGACGACGGACCGTGTTTTCAAAATCAGGAACGGGCAGGTACGTGAACTTAATCGAGGGAAAATAAAGAAGCTATGTTTGAAGCACTTTTGTTTTTAGAATTGTCCGAATCATTTGTTTCCCTGAACCTCCATTATTGTACTCGGCTGTCCATACATTATTACATTAGCTACCATTTTTTTAGCCTTGTCAATGAGGTTTCCACACACAGCTGGGCAACACCAAAGAGCTTTGGCTTGCCTGGTAAGCTAGCTGATGGATTTATGATTTGTCTATACTAATAAACCATAATCAACTCCTTCTTTTGAGCAAGAACTGAGATTGTAGCTTTGCCACAGCACATAAAAGTCTATGTGTGATCTGAACACAGAGTAGTGTGTGTGTCTGTTCAACTAACTGTCAGAATCTCCTGAGAAAATGGCACGAGCTTCGCCTCCATAGCTACACTTATAGCAGCACAGCCGTTCTGTTACCGTACACTAATCCTCGGTTTAATAAACAGTTTGTTGTTTTTGTTGCCACGCATGTCGTGATGCGGCAGATGGAGCCTGTTTGTTTAGGAGAAGTGATGACCAGCGGGGGTCTCTCTTCAAATCTGCCCACATGCTGTTTGGAGGAATCAAAGCTCACAGCTCACACACAGGCTGTCTCCAGCATCAGTGTCCAGCTCCATTAAAACACGCTCAGATCTACACCAGTACCTGTATCACTACGCTTATAGCATTTGATTCAATTTGAAACATTATACCAATATTTTCCTATAACATCTGTTTTGGTTGTGAAATGTAGCCAATGGTTTACTGTTAGGAGACGGTTCTATCCAAAGGCAGAACACAAAAAAGAATACAAAAAACCTCTTGTGATATGAACACGCAACGTTTCAGTCACTAGTGCAGAAGCTTTAACCACTGAGATACCACATTTGGCTTCTTCTAAGTACTCCGTGACATAAATATGCTGAATCTGTGAAGCTATATTGGCTGGAAAGTGTTCGTGGTTGCCTTGACGCGCCTAATAATCCTCTTCTTTATTTCTTTGTGTCCTTACTGTCGTAGAACTCCAAGAACGCTCAGGGACTTGTTGGATTAAGGAACCTGGGGAACACTGTAAGTACTCAATATGAACACATACATTACTGCACGCATTATCACCCGAAGGTTAGCTTGGAAAATATTTATCATCACATTGATTATTTATGACCTGGATTATTGATGACCACGGAGTTGCTCACTCTTTCCACAGTGCTTCATGAACTCCATACTGCAGTGTTTGAGCAACACACACGACCTGCGTGACTACTGCCTGCGCAACACACACCGTACTGACCTCAACAACTGTAGGGCCAAGGCGGCTCTAATGGAGGGTACGTGCACATCCAGCTGTTTGACCCTCAGTAAGCGTAAGATGGGGGGTGAGAGTTGTTAGGGTTCCAACGATTAGAGTTTGATTCGTAGCGGAACGTTATTTCATTATTTGTAATCTCGAAGTGCCACCATGAATCGTGATCTAATCATGAGGACCTGAAAATGTACCTATATATTCGTCAAAGATCTCCATTTTCTTTTCAGGGAATTTTGATGCATGTAGTCGTCCTGATGCAGATTTAGATTTAAATAGTATTCAAATACTATTTGAATTTTCATAATATTCATATTCACGTTTTCAGAGTTTGCCAAGCTCACACAGACACTGTGGACATCGGCGAGCAACGAAGCCATCAGCCCCTCTGACTTCAAGAATCAGATTCAGAAGTACGCTCCGCGCTTCATGGGCTACAAGTAAGTCTCTACTCTTCACGTAAGATGCATCAGAGCGTGCGAATTAGCCTTGCTATATTCACTATGTCCTCAGTTAAATGATTTATGAACTCTGTGAAATATTAGACCGTACTGATCCATGTGATAGTACAAAGGATTCGATTTCCGCGCTCCTCCTTTCTCATATCTTGTGCTGTCTCTCTCCGTGTCTGTCACAGTCAGCAGGATGCTCAGGAGTTCCTGCGCTTCCTCCTGGACGGGCTCCATAATGAAGTGAACCGAGGGTCACTGAGACCCAGAGCACCCATAGAGGACTTCGACCACCTCTCGTACGTGCACGTTTATGATTCCCAACACTCTCGCTCCAGTGGTTCTCAAAGATGGTTATTATTGTGCAGTTTTAGTTAGTAGCCAGATCGCAAGTTCTCGTCTTGACGATGTCGCAGCCGTCCGCGCCACATGCAAATAACGCAAACACGTATGCTCCTACAGTGAGGTCCATAAAGCTAGAATTGTTAAAACAGCATTATAATGGTGGGGATTACTATCAAGTAAAATCAAAGTTAGTATGTAGTATGCAAAGTTAGTAATATGTAGCTGGAGTAGACCAACACTGTAAAACTCCAGTTGGAGTGGCTCTGCTTGGGCTAAAGGAAAAATTGTCTCGTAAGTGTTAGGAAGCTACAGTAGTTAACTATTTGCTAGCTAACACACACACACACACACACCAAAAGACTAATTTTAGGTTAGGCAACTTGCAATGACGCGGCACATCTTCAAAGAAATTGTTCCCTTAGAAACTTTCTAGTACTATTAATGTTGGCTAACTCACTAGCATGCTAGCAGACTTGGCTAGCAATTGTAAAGTACAGGTTGTGTTTTGGTGAATGTTTGTTAGCTAAATAATCATAAGTAGCCTTCTAGTTTATCTTAATAGTTTTTAGCAAAAGTTCGGTGGATGAATTGTAGGAACTACCAAATCCAATAATGCTAAATTAATAAATATGGCAAACGGGCAGAAATTTGCCTGTTGTGCCAAGTATTTTATCAGCTGTATTATTTATATTCAATATAACTGCTGTGAGGATAAGGGAGAGAAATTATGCAGGATAGTGTCACTGGCTACAAATAATCTGAGAACCCTGCTGTAAATGGACTATAGGTTATGATCTGACTGTGGTCGAGATCACACGCTTACTGTGTGTGTGTGTGTGTGTGTGTGTGTGTGTGTGTGTGTGTGTGTGTGTGTGTGTGTGTGTGTGTGTGTGT
>JAQQZR010000017.1:8332528-8345048 GCA_030068235.1 Notoglanidium macrostoma
TGTGTGTGTCTGTGTGTGTGTGTGTGTGTGTGTGTGTGTGTGTGTGTGTGTGTGTGTGTGTGTGTGTGTGTGTTTCAGGAAGGGGCCGCTTATCCTGGGGCCAACTCCAGTGTAAGCTGGCAGCCTCAGGTCATGTGACCGGTGTTGCCATGACGAATGCGTGTCACCCCATACGGAAAAATGAGCCGCTTAGCTTTTAGCCTGACAGCAGAAGAGTTTTACATTTATCGTTGTCCTACTACAAGAAGAATGGTGTTTATGGCAAATGTTTTTTAAAATGATTCACTCATTACTCAGTTCATTCCCATTTTGCCTTTTTAATCCTTCCTGATTTGAACACAGGCACTCACAGCCTTCGCATTCCTGCTGTGCATTTCAGGAATACTAACATGGTGATGATAAATGCAGAGTGTTTGGTTTTCAAATAGAGCTGCTGCCGGTCCAAAGCCACACACGCTGAGTGCAAGAGGAACCGGTTTACATAACTAATATGCACAATCAGCTTTTATTAGTGTGCAGCACCCAGCCCCCACCAGCCTACCACCACCACCACTACACACACACATACAAGAGCGTGTCGTCCTCTCTTAGGCAGGGAAATGTCTTTGCGGCCCAGCTGACTTTTCCATGTTGGAAAAATGCACATGTTGGAGCACTTGATTAACCTTATCAGACCTGCCAGCAGAAGTTCCATGCTGTGTTTAGACTACCACTGTTGATTGCTTTTGTTATCTTTCTTTAAGGAAGATTGCCGGTTTTAGTGTAGAAACAAAGCTATTAGGCAAATATGTGAGTTTTTAATGCGTGTCATTTCCATCAGTAATTGACCTGCGGTGTAGGTGTGTGTTAAACACTGATAGTTTGTTCTGTTTTCTTTTTCGCACGTAGACCAGTTTTATCCATTAGCTTTGTTAAAGTGAGTAAAAATGTAGTGTCGATACATTTCCCTGACTAATAAAAGCAGTTCTTAATAATAGACATAATGTGTTTGTAGTGCACCAAGTGGTGTGGTTGGGGTTTGGTTTTTTTTTTTGGAAGCCAAACACGAGCAGGCTTTTTGTCTGGATTAAATCCCCCTGGTGAGTGCTGTATCAGCAGCCTACTGAGTCCACTGAGCCTGGGCGCAAAAATGAGCTTTTCAGGGGAGCCAATCAGAGAGACTGATAGCTGTTACTAGGTGATATTGAATTATTGAATGATATTGAATATCTGCAACTTGCACCCAAGTTTCCTGGGTCTGAAGCAGCTAATGCTGTACTGCTCAGCTGTGCTGTGTGGGACTTTGTGTATTAGATGGGAATTATATAAAGTTAGGCGGTTGTGTGTATTATTTTGTGTGTGCGCGCATGGTGCCCTGTGATGAACTGGCATCCCATCCAGGGTGTGCTAACACCGAGCACCTAGTGTTCTGGGAAAGGCTCCCGATCCACCACAACCCCGAGCAGGACAAAGCACTTGCTGAAGCTGAATGAATGTGGTCAAAGGGAAAACTGCATTCCTGTTGGTTTAGAATTCACACTGTGCTGTCTTTCTGTCTGTCCGTCCGTCTGTCCGTCTCAGGCTGGTCTCCTCTGTTCACGCCATCATGGCCACCACGGCTGGAATCATCGTCGTGTCCTCATGCAGAGAGAACGTGATAACAAACAGGTGAGTCATCTAATACCACACTGTGCCCCGGCCCCCATGAACCAATCAGCCCTCCCATGGCAGAGTGTCCATTAATCCACCCACTTCTGTGGACAAGTCAAGCTCGTGTTCTTGTTTAACCGACTGTGTGTGTGTGTGTGTGTGTGTACCTGTTTACGTAATTAATATACACAATCAGCTTTTATTAATGTGTGCAGCAGCCATGACCAAGAGCATTTCTGTTGCATAAACCTCTTATTAAGCCCTCACTCTGTGTGTGCGTGTGTGTGTGCGTGTGTGTGTGCGTGTGTGTGTGTGTGTGTGTGTGAGACAGAGAAAGAAAATAAGTATGGTTACTTTGCATATATTGTGTATACTATATATTTTTTCAGACAATGAGAAAGACCAGTTCCCCCCCCTTAAATCCTTTGCACAGAAATAAAGCATTTTATTTAACGTGAAAGCTAGACACACCACCTGTGTTTGATTTAGGATACAAGACAGAATCTGAACAAATATTCTTTGCAGAAAAATATTTTCTTTCCGTAATTGGAACCTGTAAATTCTAATATTTCAGTATGGGTACAGAAGTGATGTTTTATATACGACAGCCTTGCTTTACTTGTCTAATATTTAATTGTTGCCGAGTCAGGTAAGAGAAGTAAAAACAGGTATTCGGTAAATACAGGTATAGTTGCATCAAATTCCTTGCTTACAAAGGTCAACAAACTGCCAACTTTTAATGCTTTAGCACTGGTAGTCGGTTTTTGGCTATAAATGCAGTTAATAAATAAATAATTTGCAGTGCCACTTCACGTTACCGCTGTGAATAACGCCGCAGTGTGTATGTTGTTTCTTTTTTTTTTTAATTAAATCATGCTCAAGCCACCTCCCCTAGAAAGCGAACCTAATCCAAACCCTTCCCCATGGTTATTATTTTTTATTGTACTTGCCAAGCTTCTACTTCTAAAAATATATATAAAATATAAATCCAAAATATATATAAAAACAGTCATCTAAACCACCATAACCACCAGGAGTACAGATCAGACGCTAAATACACGTGCGCACCAAGAGCAACTAAGCACCCAAGTTTTGTTCGGTTTATTCATACAGTCTTTTAGCTAGCTAGCTAAAGCTAGCTTATAAGTAAACACATGCAAAACACAGTGCACATAGCATATTTTTTGAGCAGTGCAAAACTTCTACAGTGTCGTAACACGACAACAACGTGATACAGCATGGACGATTTAGATCTATAATCGTGTATATTTATTGGTAAAACACTACCAATTGGGTTACCAAAGCTGATGCATGTGTATTACGGTACCTACAGTCATTCAGAAAATGCAGCACGCAAAGGTAACAGTTGTAGCAAAAATGACTAATACTAATTAAAAATATATATATATTATTATTAAAAATGTATTTTTATATCACAAGCATCACATGCACTTGTCTTTCAGGCACTGGTTGGCCACCTCATTTGTCCTCGGTTACGGAGTACCCTACATGGCATACGACGTCTTCGCCATGTACCTGAGCCACTACTACCGCTTCCGGGTCAAAGGATATGAGGATTACAGAGGACACTCGCTGAGGACGATCAGCTTATTCGTGAGGAAAGAGTTCCTGCTGGTCCTTCATCACATTGCACTCCTGACCATTCTCCTGCCTATTACACTGGTGAGAGACGGATATGAGAGAGTGAGAGAGCAGCTCTGGAGTTAAAAGATAGGTAGACAGTAAAGGACACAGGGTTTGGAGAAATCATGTGAAAGATGAGACGCAGGAGAGAGAGATGCAGTGCAAATAAATGGAACAGTTCGGTGTAGTAGAGAGAGAATGAAAAGAGAAGGAAGGTAATGCAGCTCTGTTGTCACAGAAGGACCCGGTGGAGGAGGGTGTTAATGACGGCCGCTACACTGCGGGTACTGATGGACAGGGAGACAAACACACAGCAGTGTAATGTTGCAGTGTGGAGGAAACCTGGCCTTTTGTTTCGGGATGCTGTGATGTCAGAGCGATATGAGATCAAGTTACCCCTGGCTTCTATTATTCACACACAGCTGCCGCTTATACCGTCTCACACACGCACACACGCACGCACACACACACGTTACGCACACGTATACAAACACATAGCATTTACATTCGATGAAAAAACCTGTTTCAAGAGGAAAAAGATACGGGTCAAGCGCTTCGGTTAACGTTCTTATCAGAATGGGGAAAAACATGTGACCTCAATGACTTTGCCCATGGAATGGTTGTCGGTACCAGATCGGAGTATTTCAGAATCTGCTGATCTCCTGGTGTTTTGTTTGTTTTTTTTATACAATCTACAGAAAGTCTACTTTTTTTTTTTTTTTTTTCTTTACAAAAATCTACAGAACAGGCCACGCAACGTTTCCGTCCAGATCAGGTTTTGCATCCTGAGATGCTTTATTTTTCTGTGGATCACGATTGTAAAGAGTGATTAATTGAATTACTGCAGCCTTCCTGTCAGCTGGAGCCAGTCTTCTCCTCTCAGCTCTCTCATCAACATGGCATTTTTGCCTGTAGACCTGCTGCTCACTGGGTGTTTGAATGGAGATGAATATTGAAAAATCATTGCCCCGGTACACTTTAGTGATGTGCATGAAAATCCTATTAGATCAGCAGTTTCTGAAATACTCGAATCAGCCCATCAGTACCAACCACCATGCCACGTCACTGAAAGAGTTTTTTTTTTTTTTTTTTTCCCCTTTCTGGTGTGTGATGTGAACATTAAGTGAAACCCTTGACCTGTATATGCATGATTTAATGCATTGTGCTGCTGCCACTTGATTGTCTAATCACATGATTGTATGATTAAAGTGCTTCCCAATGAGAAGTGATCTAGAGTATGGTGATCTTTTATTAGCATGATATCAAAATGTAATATCACATGTCAGCCTATACACTCACACTTGCTTATACAAGGATATATTATCACCTGGCTTAACATTTTCAGACGCCTGGTTTACACACACACACACACACACACACACACACACACACACACACACACACGGTTGGGATTCTGGTATATAGTGTTACGCTGAGGGAGGCCTCTAGCTGTTTCACCTCCTCATTTATTCATCATCTCTTTTGTCTGTACACACAATCGAAAAGATGAGTTCTGAATGTAGTGATGCAGCATTTCTCCATGTGAGAGGAGACCGAGTGTGACATTAGAATGGAGATGAATTGTTTGTGTTTTAATATCGATATGCACGGCAACGTGGTAACTGTAACTGTAGATGAACCTTTTTTTCAACTAATTTTAATGTTTCAATTACACTATCTAGGCTATAGCCTGCTAATGTTGCAGGCCCTAAAAAGCCTTGATGTCGGGACGGCTAGTACCAGATAACAGCTTCCAGGACATTTTGTTTGCGTGCATGTTGCTGACTGTGTGTTTTATCTCTGGCTCAGTTCTTCAGGAGGGACCAAGGTGATTTCTTCATTGGCTGCCTCTTCCTTACAGAAATCAGCACACCCTTTGTTTCACTGGGCAAAATCCTGATTCAGGTAAAACACACACACACGCGCACACGCGCGCGCGCGCACACACAGACACACACAAAATGCAAGTTTTTGATGACCGGCTTACAGATTTGCCGATCTCTGTGAACTGTCAATCGTTAACTCTGTTCACGCCGAGGTTGCTATGATGCACATTCACTCTCGGGGTGTTTTCTGCTCAGCAGCTTTCCAGAATGCTGTTTCTGCAGGTTGGCCTGGAAAAGGTGCTGTCTGTCAGGGCTTTTCCTGAAACCTGGGTAAAAACTTGTGTGGAAGCCAAGGCAGAAATAAGACAAAGCTTGAAGCATTTTCTCTTCCTCTACATCTCCTCATGTCTTCCACAGTCTACTGCTGTCACTTTCATCTCTCTCTAATTCACTCCTTTTCCTTGTTTACCCATATAAGCTGTTGTCTATTTTTTTTATTTGCTTTCTTATCTCTGCCCTGCCTTTTTATGACCTTGGTTTGATGAAGGAAACGTTTTGCTAAATAGTCCAAGAACTACCCACTTGTGACTGGTATGTTCTTTTAAGCCATGTCTTCAGTTGTGTTGCTGTATGACTTTACATAAGGACTGGAAAACCCAATATTCTTGTCCTCTAGCACGTACTACAACTTGTACAGCAAACACATGTAAATATTGTGATTTGTGCATTCGGAATAAAATAATCTGCCTATTTCCTAATGGCTTCTGGTAAGAGCAGTAGTCCAACGGTAAGTGATTTGCAACTTTAAATACTAAATTAACAGCAACTTTAAACAGGATAATGACGAAAGTTTTGAAACTGTAAAAACCTCTGAAATAATGAAATTTCTCAGCCGTCCAACACATTTTCATTGAAAAAATGTTTCACAGTCCCTTTGAGGACCATGGACCCATATCACACCAGTATGGGCCTCTATTTCTATGTTCAGACACAAGTGAATCGGAATATTTCTCTTTCTTTATGTTCACCACCAATCTAAACCCTTTCCCCCTGTAGTTGGGTCTGCAAGACTGCTGGCTGCACAAAGTGAACGGTTGCATGGTGCTGCTGAGCTTCTTCCTGTGCCGCATCGCACTCTTCCCCTATATGTACTGGGTGTACGGAGAGCATCACAGCCTCCCGGCCTACGCCGTTCCCTTGCACATCCCGCTCTACGCCAACTTGGGCAACATGTGCATCTTCGCACCACAACTCTACTGGTTCATCCTGCTCTGCCGAAAGGGCGTCCGTCTTTACATGCGCCAGCGCAGCACCAAGCACCAGGACGCGACTTCATCACCTCACACCAAGGCAGAATAGAGTAAGGAGGTCTGGTAACTGCACATCGAGAGCCAAGCGCTCACACACTCCAGCACAGATTAACATCAACTACAACTGCTTCTGCTGTTCGTTGTTCTATGAATGAGTTGGTCTACTAGTATTTCTCTGCACACACACACACACACACACACACACACGGCTGTTACAATCCTAATATGCTGCGATTAATTGGAGTACACACCTGGGGTGAACTGGTCTGCTGTGAGAGGATGCGTGTGGTCCTACAGGTGCTCTGCCTCATGGTATTACATTATGATGTATAGCAGGGAGGGGGACATGAGTGGAAAGATCGAAGGCTGTGTTCTCACGTACTCTTTCAATTCTGCAAACGGAAAGACTTTTCACAAATTTGGATTGAAGTTAAGGTTTTTCCCTTCCCCTCTCCCAACTCTGACTCAAATGTATGAATGGTATTGAAACTCTGAATAACCTCTACTTTAACATTTTGTCTTTTAGTACCAGTTTCATAAACTCTTCAACATGACATTTCCTTCATTTCCCATCGCTTGGCCTTAACTATTTCAGCATTGCTCCTTTTTTTTTTTTAATGGATCATATTTCTGTGTGTTTCATTACAAGACCACATTGTATGACTGCTTGTAGTCTTCCTTAAAGAGCCTCATAACATTTTATATCGGTGTAGAGTCAGGAGTCTTGAGGAAACTCAATTCCTCCAGTCCAGAAGGAGGCGGCAGAGGTTCGGGTCTCGCTCACAGTAAGTGTTTGCATAAAGCATTGCTATATAGTTACTATATCGTTTAGGCCGCTTCATCTCGGGGGAACCAGTTTAAGCAAAATCATTTCTTTCATAATGGGATCATTCATTTTAACAAATACTACTTAAAATACTTCACAGTAGGTGACTAAACAAATCATGGGCTAAAGATGATTTTCACCTTCCAGAGGTCATGTATTTAAGCTCAGGACAGTGTTTGTATTGATGATGGAACAGAAAAAATCATTTAAATAAGGTCATAGGTGACCAGTCTCCCATATGTTTTTAAATGTATTAATTAGTTTTAGTAGTAGCAGGAACTCGAACCTTCTTCCAGGAGCATTCTGGATTTCAAAAGATCCCATTGATACACTATTTTATTACTGTAATTTGTATTGTAACTTCTTCTAATTTCTAATGTACCTTAAACTTCATGGACTTTTTTTTTTTTTTTTTTTTTTTTTTAAGTACAAAAGGTACACCTCATATATTTCTAATACAAATCCTTCAAGTGTGATTATTACCCGTTAGATGAGAAATATCTCTGCATGTCACTGACCATCAGTCAATTCACTGGTCTTGTTTTCCTTTTCCTTTGGTTTCGAGTACAGGCTTCCCAGTTTCTTCCTTTTTTTTTCATCTGTGGCTTAGTTCCTGGACAAAGAGTTACACAAAAAAAACTTGTGCAATTTTCCATTTACTCTAAATGTGATGGATCAGCGAAGACATGTTCGATGACCAGTATTGGCTTCTTTAGTTCTGCTGTGGAGCAATGTGATGGAGGCAGCCATCTTGGACAACCAGAGACACTGGTGAACTACATTACACTTGTAGTAAATCATGACTGGCTAGAATTCAGTGTAAATGCAAAATTGTGTCCGATTGATTTTTTTTTTTTTTTAAGGCCGTTTGATAATTCTTTGTTGGATTCCGTACAGTTTTGGACTTGACTTTATCAGTTTGGAGATTCCGTTCGCATATTAACCAAAAACGGTCACATTTATTCAAATAAGTGAATTGACTGACAAATTTAAGGGACTGTATTATTATTACTGTTGCTAATTTATTCCAGTCCGCCTATTTTTGACCTTTACGTTATTACCGTACATTATTAGTCATTAGATACAAGTTTTATGTACTGTGATCAAAACACTACATACATGTATTTTGGGAAATAGATTTGAAGCATCAAATGTGTGCAATGAAGTCCAGTACTCACTGCAGAAATTAAAGGTCACAACACGTAGTATATTCCTAATATAGATGGACTTTCTAACAGCATTATAGCAAGTCTTAAGCTTAGTCTCATATGAGGCTTGGTTTCTGCTCAGGGTTTGGTAAAGACAATGTGAACTGCTATCTTTAGAGGTTTACTTTAGATACGAAAGCTGAAACTGTGAACGCAGTGAAAAAGTCGAAATGGAAAAAGCATAGAATGCCATAACTGAGTCGTTTAGTTTGTGCTTTGTTTTTTTTGGTGGTTCGTCTTCCAACGTGGCTTGTGTTGTGATCTTTTGCAGTTGGAGACCAAAGATTGCCGGGCACTTTACTCAACAATATCTAATAAATACGACTTTCCAGACTAGAAGTCTTTCAATATATTAAGTGCTTTGTATACAGTGATCTCTTAGCGCAGTGTTAGAAATGAAAAGATCTGGTTGAATTTTGCTTTTGTTTGAGGAAAATGTTAGTTATCTAGGTCATTTTCTGCTTTGGTTTTAACCTATCAATGCTAGACTGGACTTTTCCATGGCTTAGACTTATACTGGGAAACAGTATTAAGATGTGAAGGTCGAGGCCGTTTTCTTTTGCTGTAATTTGATTGGAGGCATTACACAGGGTAAAGGTGTGAGACAAGAGTCCATATTGTCCAGCATAAAGATCCTGTGCCTTTTGTTCAATTCATGTACTGTGTCTGTTCACTTATAAAATGTTTACTGTGGCCCATTTCACTCCCAAGACAAATGTATTGCCTGTTGTTCTTTTGGAGGCAAAGTCTAATTGGAAACCTGAACATAATGTTTTGGTGGTTTTTTTTAAAGAAATTGAATATCACCCTTATGCCAAGTGTCTATTCTTTTGATGAGTGTCTTCTAATTTAATTAGATTTCATTTTTTCCTCCCCCCAAAGGTCTTAAAATTGTCTGCACATTTTCTTCTTTTCCCTGTACAATATTGGTGTTTGATCAGCCAGTTGATTAATGACTGAACTCATTAGCAATAAGTGAAGGCATCCTGCTGTACTTGAACTACGCTGTAACAGCTTCCCATCAGTTCCAGCATTTATTGCAACTTCTTTAAACACTACACACATTTCTCTGTTCGTCGTTGTCCACATTCAGGTCCTCAACAAGAAGGAAAGACCTCATTCAGACGACCGTCATGCTTTGTTTGCGTTTTGTTTCCTTATGTGATATTCTTTTGTGTCGCTTTAATTTTCTTATCTTTTAAAAAAAAAAAAAAAAAAAAAGAAGAATAATAAAAAAAAAACCTCCCTGCCTCTTCTTATTTCATGTTGATTTTACAAATTTATTTATGTATCAGATTTGATATATAACGAGGCTTTGATTTGTCTGTAGTGTTACGTTTTGAGAAATGTCTTGTTTGAAAGTAAACGGCCTATGGCATATAACTAACCTTCAGCCGAGAGAGGAATTTATTTTTTTGAACCAAGTAAATCAGAATTTGCTGAAACTGTGTGGGCAAGTATTTTTGGTGTGTAGATGATCTCTCTCACACACACACACACACACACACACACACCCCAAAAGTTCATGTTTTGTAAAGCCCGAAATTCTATTATTTATCTGACAAGTGAAAGCATCTATTAAATTGCAAAAGCTGGTGTAGCTGCAGCTTTATAAATGTTTTGAACGTTGTTGGGTCCAGCTACAATTAAAGACTAACATTTGCATCCTCGATTAAAATAAATGCATGCTTGTTTAAAGATTAATGAAATTCCTATTATTTTATTTATTTATTTATGTTTTTATTTCAGTCTGTCAAAGACACACTTAACAGAAATTCTCACAATCCAATTGCAGTTTATACACTCTGCCTTGTTTAAGACCGTGTAATCCCCTGTAAGGAAAAAAGGGACTTGATGGAAAAAGGCCTTTATTCTAACCAGCAGTGGCGTTGAAAAAGCACCTCGGCTTCAGCAGAGACCGACTGAACCCAGAAACCTTTACAATATACCACTCGCAAACATTTTACATTGTTTTGACTGAGATGTTCGCTTTTAATCTCATATACTATAATTTGATCCACTTCCTGGTTTTATTAACATCCTGGTGTGTTTGTGACTATGCTTTGCTGTAACAGCTTATCAGCCTTCCAGGAACCAGAAGTGTTTGGGCTCGAAATCACACCAGATCAAAATCCCACTTGTCTAGCAGACTTCATCATTTCATACACATGTATTGACACTGTCGGTAAAGGCAGGTGCACAGCTGCAGAGGAAAGTAACTCTTTCATTCATTTACCTTTAATAAAGGCTTTATGCTGTTTAGGTTCCTGGATCTGGAACCAATCGCAGGAATTATGAATGCAAGGTGGAAGTATTCACGCTTGGTGGGAGGCCAGTCCATTGCAGGGGACCGTGCACACACATTCACACACACCTGTGCATGATTCAAGGTCATTTAGTGTAGTCGATGTTATAACCTGCATGTTTTTGGTCAGTTGGAGAACACTAGAGAACCTGAGGAAAATAACTTTATGAGGAAACTTTATCATCAGGCTGCTGCTTGAGGAACTGGAGCCGAGTTGTATGCTAGTAAGGGACGAACAGAAAAGGAAATCAGTGTTGTCGGCGTCCACACAACGCACTTTCGTTTTGTTTTTTTAAATCACGTGAACAATGTGAATCGCCAACCACATGAGGAACCTTCCCAGGACCCTGGAGAATCCTGCGGTGTCGGTCTGACAACATTTATTTATTTCCACAGGTGTCGGAAATACTCGTCGAAACGTTTTTGCGTTGAATTTGGATCATCGTCATACTTGAAAATCCCACCATGATCTAGTTGTAGTATCAGGGCGTTGACAGATCGCCTGATCCTTCATGCCATGCAGCTTAACAAGACTGTCTAAACAACTCTGGTTGTTTTTAATTACTACCCATACAATGGATATGGTCATTTTCAGGATATCTACCTAGATTTTTACAGCTCTTTTGTCTCATTTCATTTGTGTATTCTCTAATCTTCCTCATGTTGATGAAGGACACATTTATCAAGGAATTTGGCTCATTTCTACCCCAATGAAACACAATGAAGTCCTGGATAACCACTTCCTAAACATTAACAATAACTGACATTATTGATTTTTTTTTTATTTTTTATAGAATAAAGTTCAACTGACTTCTCTCATATTTAGTCTTTGATTAAGCAAATTAAACTCAAATACATTTTTCACAAACTTTTTTTTTTTAACCACAGGTGGCATCCAGCCAATCCAAAGCCACTGTAAGTTTTCATATTTCATTTACTAGTTGTACGGTTATATATATATAAACAGCTATAGGGCCAAAAAGACACAGATATTACACATCAATAAGCATTCACTGACGCATTATCACCATGATCCCTCTCAGCTTCATGTTGTTTTTACTGGAGAAGTCCTCTACTGTGTGGAAAACATGAGGAGATGTATTTGCTGGTTTGTAGATCTCCTTTCAGCTTTAAAATGCCAAATAGAGGCCGGCAGGTCTACGCTGACCCCTACAGGACGCTGGGAATCACATTACACGCTCATCCAGGTCAGGAAACTGAATTGACAAGTGGGTTCTCCACGAGAACAATTTCAAAATCATTTGACAAGCAAGTAATGCCTGCCAAAATAGTCTCATGCTCAGAGCCTGCTCTTGCTTACGTAGGTTCTTGCTCAGAGCTCATTCGATTCAGGACGTTCTGAAGCAGCCGTTCATCTGAGGTAATATTCAATAGCAGCAGAGAAAGCAGCGAAACCGCCACAGCCCAGAATCCCAGCTTTCAGGCCAGCTAGAGGATAATACATAATTACAACTGTTAAATATGAATAAATAACCGTAATTACAACCAGTTTCACACTGCGCAATTTCAGCAGTCTTTACTATCTACACGGTCACATTGTAGAAGATCCCAATAAAATCTTTGCTGAAGTCTACAACAGGATTGGATTGAAAAGGATTTTAAAATCATTCAACTCATGACCAAGGAATTATTTCACAATGTGTGATTTTTGTCTGTGTAAAATTGGGGCCAAAAATCCATCCATCCATCCATTATCTATACCGCTTTATCCATCTGTGTCGCGGGGAAGCTGGAGCCAATCCCAGCATCTT
>JAQQZR010000017.1:8348539-8360821 GCA_030068235.1 Notoglanidium macrostoma
ATCTTTACTTCTGAGAGACTCTGCCTCTCTAAGACATCCCTTTTATAGCTGATCATGTTACAGACCTGATAGCAATTTACTTAAGTAGTTGCAAGATGTTCTCCCAGCTGAATCTTTTTAAACTTTCGTGCTTTTTCAGCCATTTGTTGCCCCCGTGCCAACTATTTTGAGACCTGTAGCAGGCATCAAATTTGAAATGTGCTGATTTAGTGGATAAAGGTGTACAATTTCCCAGTTTGAACATTTGTTTTGTAGTGTAATGTAGTGAAGTGTATTATAGTGTGTAGTGCAGTGTGAGGTGTAGTGTAGTATAGTGAAGTGTAGTAGAACAGTTAGAAGTAGTACAAGAACCAAAGACCAGGCTTTTTGTCTGCATTGCATGTAAGGACACTGTATTATGTAAATTTGCCAAAATTTATTGAAGATCTGCAAAATTGTTACAGAAGCATAAAAATGCAAAACTGAAATATTTTGGATATTGTTTCCCTCCAGAGGGAATTGATCTGTGGTTTCCATCATACATTTTCAAATCAGGATCTAATGGTTTGAACAGTTTCCAAATGTTCAACTCATTATTGATCGTGTTATGGATCCAGGATCTTTTCAGCATTTAATGAATTGAAATGTTTTAATCTAAATGCAATATTTGCCAGTGCTGTGTCCAAAATGTCTCTACCAGTGTCCGCCAGATCCCTTTGGGACCATTAACTCACATTAGAAAACAATTAAACACATGTACAATCACTCACCAGTCAGCTGGTAAACCATTAGGGCCCATTACTTGATGTCATCCAATAAAAGCACAAAATATTATTAGTGACAATAAAAAGAACTACAGGAACCAACATAAACTGCATTGCTATTATTATTATTATTATTTTTTTTTTTTTGATGCTGATGATAATATTTGTTTGCTGATTTTGTACTTTTTGGATCTTAATATGAGCCAATATTTTGAACTCAATAACTAATTCTCCAATTGTGTGTGTTCATACTGGGAGATGCGCTGCACTATGAATATTCATATGATATAATTAGAAAACAAAATATGATGTGTGTAACACTGGACGTTTTCTATGCTTGCCTTTCATAGCCTGCTCTATGCAGCAGAAAGGGGCGGAGTCATCAGCTTAGTTACAAAAATTGGTAAGAAAAAAGTTAGGACAGCCATTTCAGATTTTAAAACCGGGGATTGTTCTGGTGGGGTTCAGTGAAGCACTGGGCAATAATAGCATTTACCTTTAGTGCAATTTAAGACATTCGTGTCCTTTAAAGCCAAGTACATAGTCTAAGGGTGTTAGAATATAGTGCATAGTGTGAGAGACATGGACCAAGACCTTCAAATATCGGTCATGGCACAAATGGAAGTGGATTTAAGACCAGGTGAACATAATGAACACAAATATTCTGTCAATCGTCCATGCCGAGGTAATCTGAGGAAGAGCTTGTACTTGTTGTTTCGTCACAGCAGTCCTCCGCGTCAGAGAAAGAAGAGGTGTAGTGTAAACCAGACAGTCTGTGGTAGTCCTGCTGAGGGACTTCAGGAAAGCCGGACATTTCCATGGCTCTCGGTCCAGCTTGTGACGCCGACGTGCTGCACATGTCAATTAACTGCGTGCATATCGCACAGCCCATTGTTACATTCTGCTTTAAATGATTAATCCTAACAATCCACACCTACAGCTATGCACAATGCGGTGCCGGTCCGGTTATCTCCTCGTCAAGCATAAAATACAGTTAGAGCAGCACTTTTCCCTACAATCAGTGAACTACATCCTGCAAACACACCCACAATCTCAGCTGTGGAATTGCCTATAGGCCAGTGACACAGACACACTGACTGCCAGAGTACTGACTTTCACACGCACGCACACAGCTCTTCTTATTTTAGGTTTTTGCATGACAGAAACTACTTAGCTCATGTCTGAACTTCGAAATAAATATCACGCACAATCTCACAACTATAAGCCATCCATTCCTAATGTCAGGCAAATTACTCAACACTAATTACACTTATCTTCTGACACTTCCGGCAGTGTAAATTGTTAACGTATGATGAGTGAAACGGCAGCTCACAACAGAAACACTGAATGATGTGAGACACTCTGACTTTCTCGGTGTGTGTAACAGGAAGACAGAATGCCTTAACATGTGTTTAGTTTAACTTCCCGGCAAACCCTTGCCTAAAGGGAATAACAACAATGTCATACACAGGACAAAAGACGGTGAGAAAGATAGAATGAAGCTGCTGTTGCGTGCGTCTCAGCAGCGTCTCATGCAGGTGTGTCTGAAGAAGGCAGGTCAGAGGTCACAGGGTCACAACACAGCATTCCAGTTCAGGTTTACACTGCACAAAAGCAAATATTTGTAGTCATGTATCTCCCTGGAGTGGATTTTCTTGCACATCCTTTTCATGCTTTCAAATGTTGACACATAGGTCCAGCTTTCAGATTTATTCTTACTATGCCATGGGAATCGATATCCTAACAGCCATCTGAGATGCCAGCAACGTCCTCCTTTGTCCCATAATCCTGGGTGTGTTTCGGACCTGTTCGAGTGGCTGCTGCTTGAACATGTTTCAGGGAGCCTGATGGGCACTCATGTTTCTGTCTGGCCTGTGAGGAGTAAAATGAGATGCTGAAATGAGCCTCTAGTACTCAGGGTATTACAGATAATCTTATTTTAACAGCTACACCAACTCTTAGATTTTCATACCAGGCACATAATACAGACTAAAGCTTTACTGATGCAATGGCACTTTAGACAACATTTTAACCAAGTAGCATTAAAGGATTTGGTCAGTTTCAAGGTGTGGTTCATCATTAATGTAAAACACTGTGCTATATCAATTAATGAATATACGCATATGTCACCGTTTTGACCTGTCGCCTGTACAGCTTCAAGAAGTCTCATACACTGCATTGTTTCAAAGGAGATAATAACAATAATAATAATGATAATAAAGAACAGCATGATGGTGCAGTGGGTAGCAGCGCTGCCTCGTAACCAGCGTTCCTGGCCTCCATCAGATCTACCAAATTCTCTGGATCCACTGTGTCAACAACATCAACAATAATAATAATAGGTAAAAGGGTAAGAAGAATTAAAATGAGTTAAAATTATAGTGTCAAGTAGACAAATAAAGTTAGAAGTCGTCGTCTAATGGGAAGAAAGAATCTGTAATAGAAAAGAATAAAAATAAACTACTAATAATAACCTCCAATCACGTTCTTAATGAATAAAAATAAGCTTCCTATATAATGAATTAACTGCACGAAATTAAAAGACCTTCACATCATCTTGGTCAGGGTTATATTTTTGGAGGTGGGAAGAAACCTGAGAACCCATGCATACATGTGGAGAACATGCAAAACTCTATACAGATAGTAATCCAAGCACAGGATCCAACCGGAGATCCTGGAACTGTGAGGCAGCCATGCTACCAGCTGCACCACTATGATGTCATACAGATAATTAAAAAAAATTAAATATTAACGGGTAATGTGTTCCAACTTTGCTGCATGAAAACTCATGTTCAGTCTGTATTCAGCCATGTGAATCATGTCAAAGATATTTACTCGTAGACTAGTCAACATGTTATATTATGACACAGAGTTAAATCCCAACAATTTAGGTTATCATCCCAGAATAATATAGGGTAATTATATGGCCAGGACCTGCTAATTTTTTTTATCATATACATAATTTAATCTCACTGCTTCCTAAGGGTGTGAACAAGTCATAGAGTCATCGAGCTAAGTAATCAAACCAGTAAAAGATTCATTGTGGTTAACAGGCGAAGGGTTTACGCACGCCTCCTCTAACTGCCGCAAATCTCATCACTGTTAATTCTGCTGAGCACATAAATTAAATAAAATTTAATATAATTAAGCTTATCTTAGTCAAGGAACATAAAATAGTCCATTTCATCCCAAAATATTTTGCCTTGAGCTAAAATACTGTATTTCTCAGCAATCCACCTAAAGAAAGACAATCTGTGTGGTGTGATAATTAAGAGTTAACCTAATTTAATGGATCCACAGTCTGGGGCAATGAAAATGCAGCATGTACAGGTTCAGACAATGGAAACGCTCTAAGGCTGTTCTCTAATGATGTCTGCTGAACAGGTATAAAGAAAAAAGAGAAGTATTGACATCATTTCGGCTACAACGATCTTATTTTGTGTGTTTATTCATAAATTACTGATCAACGGACTCTGGTGTGATCATGCATGTTTAATTCTTCTGTAAATTTTGCTTCTTGTTTTTTTGTCTTGATGCTCTGACATTTTTTTGCCACGGAAAAGATTTGGTTTATTAGGATTTGAACACTTCGAGAAGACAAACGAAGCAACGGCTTTATGAAGTAACACGTCAACGGAGGAATGTTCTGTGCTATTCTGTACATATTAGAAAAGAGATGCGAAAGATAATTATGCATAATTAGATTAAATGCTGCTACTCATGTCATTATAGGTGATCTACAACCACAGTGTAATTTCAGTGAGCTAGTGACACACCCTTATTTTCGGAACGAGTCTGGAAAGATTTCCTGGGTTCTCTGCCAGAGAAGTGTTCACAGCCAGAGGGTGCAGCTTTTATTGTCCAAGACAAACATATGAAAGCCTTCTTGTGATGCTGCCAATTGTTCTTAAAAGAAAAAAAAGAAGAAATACGTGACTACTCACCTCTTAAAGAAGAAGAGGATCCTGTCTCCAGAGGAGAGATGATGCTGCTGAACAGCTTGTCTGCAGTGCTGCGTTCTCGTCTCCTGCGCTATCTCGAAGTGCTTTTCTTCATCTGCCTGCTGGTAGAATGGCGATTCAGAGTGACATCAGGACTAGCATGGTCTCCTACACACCTCCCCTGGGGTAGCCATGGACTTCACTTTAGCTATTTTGAATGAAAGGATTAAGATGGATGAGGGACAGATGATGGGGCTCAGCTGGGCCGGTCAGCATGTGATTAGAGGCAGACACCAGTCTTTATACGCGCTGTGAATTACGTATATTCAATATGATTGGTTAGAAAGTGTTTATTTTTTTCCTATAACAGCAGCATGGACAGCAGTGGCAGATGCAATTTAATAATTAAATGTTAATGGGCTTGTCTTAGCATGTTACTGTTTATATATTGTGTGACGTATATGGATGATACTTCACATAATCTTAATAATCAATTTTAAAAATGTGCTGATATTTAACTCTCTCATATATATCATATACTTTCTCTCTCTCACACACACACACACACACTCATACCTACAGAAGACATAGGATGATGTCCTCTGTAAGGAGTTGTTTTCAGGACAGATTCATTTCTTTACAAAAAACTCAATCATCAAAAATCTTGCAGATACAGGTCAAGAGGTTCAGTTAATGTTCACATCAAACATCTGATTGAAGAAAAAGTGTGATCTCTGATGGGACTTGGTTGTTGGTTCCAGATGGGCTGGTTTGAGTGTTTCGGAAACTGCTGATCTCCTGGGATTTTCACACACAACAAAAAACCCCAAAAAACATTCTGTTTGCTGAGGGTCTGCAGGCTGAAACATCTTGTTGATGAGAGAGATCAGAGGAGGATGACCAGACTATGAGCTAACAGGAGGTCCAAAGTAACTCAAATAAGCACTTTTTTAACAACCCTGGTGCACATGGCAAAAGCATCTCAGAATGCACAACACACCAAACCTTGAGGTGGACGGCAGTAGACCACATCAGGTTCCACTCATGTCAGCCAAGAACAAGAATCTGAGGCTATCATGGGTGCAGACTCTCCCAAACTGGACAGCTGAAGTCACATGATTGGTTGAGTGGATAACTGCATAAATGATCAGGTGTACAGGCTTTCCTATTGAAGTGGATGGAGAGTGTACACTCCTGGGCAACAACAACAAAAAAAAGTCAAACCCGAATTGTAAAACATGTGGCGGGCTTAACAACAGATCATTGGTCAGAAAGTGGGTTCATTAGCAAGAACTAAAAAAAAAAAAAAACTCCTGAGACCCGTACCACCATTTGTTCCTTGGTGAACCTCTGGAGGAAAAAGCTAGAAATTTACTTATTTACATGGTCTTCTTGTACATAAAGATAAAAGCATGAAAGTTTTAAATGTTCGAAATAAAGCTTCAAAATTTTCACATTTTAACATGGAGTTAAACAACACATTCAACAACGCCGACTCTTCTTACCGGAAAAAGCCATGTTTTACCCATAAGACTTAAGACATAATTAATTAAGAATTAATAATAAATAATTAATAATAAATAATAATAATAAAGAATTAAGACATAAGACTTAAACATTGAAGGAAATCAAAGGGGAAAATCAACCCATACTAAGTTACTTTATCTATTTGTGTAATTCTTGCTAATTTGCTGACCAACCCTTAGCTGCTGTTATAACCTGCTCCAAACATGATGCACAGCCAGACACCAGCCTCGGGCAGCGTTCCTGAGGAATCTTAGCCCATTTCTCACGACAAATGACCTCCAGCTCACTAATATTCTTGGGTTTGCACGCTGCAACTGCTTTCTTCAAATCCCACCAGAGATTTTCCATGGAGTACCAGTCAGGCGACCGTGATGGCCTCTCTAGAATCTTCCAGGACCTTTTCTGAAACCAAGCCTAACTTACGTCGCTCTGCTCTGACAATGTTCCCTAACTCTGAGGACTGGGTTCTCCAGCAGGACGATGCTCCATGCCACACAGCCAGGTCAATCAAGGTGTGGATGGAGAACCACAGGATCAAGACCCTGTCATGGCTAGCCCAATCTCCAGACCTGAACCCCACTGAAATGTGATGAAGAGGAAGATGGATGGTCACAAGCCATCAAACAAAACTGAGCTGGTTGAATTTTATTGGTAGAGAGCATGCCAAGACTCACGAAAGCTGTGCTTAAACGTGAGGGTCATTCCACCAAATATTAATTTCTGAACTCTTCCTAAGTTCAAACATTAGTATCGTGTTGTTTAACATTTAATATGATCTTGACTTCTATCTATTATTCAAGGTCTGAAAACATGCCATCGTTTTTGTTCTTTTTGACCAGTCGCCATTCTGTTCAATTAAATGCTCGAGGTAACAATATTTTTATGTGCAATTTGGGGGAAAGTCGGTAGTTTAAGAAATAAAACAAACATGTTCATGTTCCTCAAAAACACATACATATAAATAATAAAACCTATTATGCAGTACCCTCTTAATTCTTTCCACAGCTATATACATGTAAACAGGAAATAACTTGTTACATGGATGCTCCACATCACTAAATATAAATATAAACAGATAAAAATGTGACATCATTTATTATTTAATTATTAAAAATCTAATTGTTGTCAAATTGCTGTGGTGCAAAAGGAACAACGCTACATCACAGCACTTCATTATTTCACGATAACAGTAAGCTCCTTAGTGTTTTATTCCTTTATACCTATTCACTGTCTTAATCAATTTATCAAAATATTATGATCTTAGAATCCATCTAAGACATTACTGCTCTGTAAGGTTTGTGAATTTACACAAATCCGGGTCCTATGAAGAGGTTGAGAATAATTATTTCCGCAAGACTGCATGCGGAACAGCTAATACAAACAATTACAAAAAGCACACACTTCATTTCAGGATCATTATTCATATTACACATTTATAGATTACACAAGAAATGATTTAGCTGAATATAGAGGATCAGACATTGTACAGTACATGAATATTGTGAAGATCAGACATTGTAAGTCACATCATGTTTTAGGATTAAAATTCAAATGAAGAAGAATTCACCCATTGATGGAAAAGAAAACCCCAAGGCTTTATTAGCTCACTTGTCAGGGACATCTACAAGCTCAGATTTGAAAAGCCATTACACAAGCACAAAGCTTGGCATTTTAAATAGTTGCAATTCACATAATCAGCAAAACAGTCATTATTTGTTCTCAACACTTTCAATAATCAGATTATCAAGCTGTCTATGATTGTGCTTGATGAAACAATCGACTGACCTTGATAATATAAACCTGAAATAGGATTAAATATTTAAATATGCGTGTTTTAAATACAGATGGGACCAACAGTAGAATTAAGATGATACAATAGCAAAGGATGGCTTGTTTAGGCCGCCGCCCCGTTGCCAGTTACTCGACTGAGCACATGCTGTATGTTATGGCCGCCATCCTTCCTGGTGAAATCATATGTACTTTAGTATAACAGAAAAACACTGTTCAGTGTCAAGGCTCCTCAGACTGATTTCATTGCACAAACCCTGAATTTACTAATTAACCGAAAACAAAAGTTAAACTGTCAACATTCCACTTGGTTGAACTTCAACTGGAGATGAATGCATGGGAACAAACATACATACATAAATAAATAAAGAACTATAAAGGACTGATATTTGTAGCTTTTTGTAACTCACTCTTCATTTCTACATCATTTAAAAAAAAAATCTTCTTATTTTTTTTCCAACGACATGTACATGTATACTTCAAAATACAAAGGAACAGAGATTTAACCCATCACTCACATTTGATACACAGAATATGACTTTCAAATCCAGTCATGTCTAAAACAGAGACTAATAATTTGACCGTAACAGGAAAAAAAATGGCTACTGGACCAAACATAAACAAGAGCCGGCTCTTATTGAACCAGCGAAGATTGGCTCTCGTGATTGACCTCATTTTCTGGGCCGTAATTGATGTAGGGCTCCTTTAACTTTCAATGAAATTAAAGGCCCACTCAAACTTATAAAGCAGTTTATGTTCAATAGTGTCTGCCGCGATAGCGTTAGAGTTAAATGAGTCAGAATTGTCTTGATCACATTACACGGAAGTCAAAAGTAGTTCTGATGTAAGTGCTAAACAGTTTGCTATGACTCAGTCTGAAAGCAGGCTACTAGCCACATAAACCACCTTTAACAACATTAGCAGCCATCAGAGGAACAAAAAGATGCGGAGGACTATCCAAAGATCAGGTGCGTTCTGTCGTTTAGTCTGCTTGGGTCAAAGCTTATAGTATCAGTCTAAAAAGCAGCAACCGGAGTCAGGTCTGATCAGACACAGGGAAGAACTCAGTCTACACCAGAGGAATTTGAATGAATTTGTTATCTGTGTTTGTGTCCGAGAGAGAGAGACAGAGACAGAGACAGAGAGAGAGACAGAGAGAGACAGAGACAGAGAGAGACAGACTGTGAGAGACTGTGAAAGAGAGAGAGAGAGAGCGAGAGAGAGAGAGAGAGAGAGAGAGGAATGAGTGGACTGGGTTCGCTTTTGTGTGTGCACATCTGTGGGACTGTAGATATATGGTACAGTAGTCTTCATCCTGCTATAGTAAGTAATGCATCGTCCCAGTTGGGAGTAAATATTTACAACCGAGAACATTTTGTTCATTCCACAAAGTGCATGTAGAGCTTTTTACTTCAGAAACATTATTCAAGAGAACCTGTGCATGCGTAATCTGAATTCTGGAAGAAATAAAGTTTCAATATGAGTGTGTGAGATCTGAAGAGAGGACATGGGCTCAGTCTCCCAAATTCATGAAATGAGGGACTCACTGTACCCGACACTGTCCAGAAATGTAGACCTTCTAGTAGATGGTGTTACTAGACCTCAAAGTCCTATAGAGGTAACGGACCACGGCATTAGGCGCTCACAAAGTGCTTACAGGGAAAGCAGGCGTAAACATGGTGCAAATTAAGTTCAGCCACATTCAGGATGCCACCTACATGGGAGACAAATGAGAATTACAAAGCACGTTTGCAGTATAATCCTGCATTCACAATGTCTGAAGACAAAGCAACGGTCCCTATGTAGCTCGCAAAACTGTTTAAAGTGCTGTGACCGAGGTGCTCATACCGAGCTGGTCCGCCATTACGTCCCATCATAAATACCACTCCACTGGCTAAAATCACGGTCACGGTTCCCAAAGTTTACAAGAAGGTCACATCATACAGCCATCTTGTGTCATAATGAATAAAAACAGAAAAGCTACAGTCAGGTCCAAAAATATTTGAACAGTGACAAATTTATAGTATTTTACCTTTCTATAACAGAATACTGGAAAGTATTTGCATCCTATTCAGGTCAATGGTGCAGGAATTACTGCTTCTTTTTTAAGGGACCAACTAGTAATTGGACAAACCAATAATCATAAATCAAATTGTCATTTTTAATACTTGGTTGAAAATCCTTTGCAGTCAATGACTGCCTGAAGTCTGGAACTCCTAGGCATCAGCAGACGCTGGGTTTTTTCCCTGCTGATGCTCTGCCAGGTCATTACAGCAGCTGTCTTCAGTTTCTGCTTGCTCCTGCAGTGTTATCCTACAGTTCGGACTTCAGCAATGAAATGCATGCCCAAATAGAGTCACAGAGATTTTCACTAAGAAAAAAAAAAAGTCTTGGGTTTCTTTCAAAGTATGATTCAGTTCACCGCACCATGAAGCACTGTCCAACGATTTTATAAGCATCTGGCTGATTATGTAGAGAATATGCACTTCAAAATTCATTTAGCTTTTTTTGTCAGCAGTCACATCAGTAAATACAAGAGAACCATTTCTCCATACTTTTTTCTTCCCATCATTCTACTACAAATTCTGTCCATTAGAAGCTGTTTCACTATCGTACAAGCTTTTATTTATTTATTTATTTATTTGGCAAAACTCTAATCTGGTCTTACGGTTTTTGCGGCTTACCCGAGTTTTACAAACCCTCTATACTCTGGTAAAGGCTTCTCTTGATGGTTGACTTTGACTCAGATGTCCTTACCTCCTTGGAGGGTTGTCTTTATCTGGCTAAATCTTGTGAAGGGGTTTTTCTTCACCTGGGAAAGAATTCTCCTGTCATTCACCACAGTTGGGTTCCTTAGTCTTCTAGGCCTTTTGGTGTTTGAGCTCCCAGAGTGTTCTTTCTTTTTTAAGAATGTACCAAATAAGCAATGCAGCCACACCTAACATTTTTACTATCTCTCGGAGGAGTCTGTTTTGATTTTTCAGCGGAGTAATGGCTTGCTTCACTGGCAGTGACAGCTCTTTGGACTTCATATTGAGAGTTAACAGCAACAGATTCCAAATGTAAATACCACACTTGAACTCGGCTGAGGACCTTTTATCCTTTACTTCTAAGCACTTACTTCTACCAAACATCTGGCCATGGAACAGCAAAGTCTCACGTCATTCTTACCGGGGAGTCTAATTAACTAGGCTAAAATGTGGCAACTAATGATTTTTTTTGTGCTACACTGTACTCTATTTTGCTTAGTTTAGTCACTGTTTCCACCTTTGAATTCTTGATTATGGAAAGACTGGCTAGCATTCATTCAAGTTCATTTATATGCCTAATAAAAATAGTTCCTGCACGTTGGTTTGGAGGAATTGTAGCCCATTCCTCCGTACAGAACAGCTATAACTCTGCGATGGTGGATTCCATGAAGTGCTCGCACAGCATTCCTATTAGATTAAGGTCAGGACTTTCCAAAACATTCATTTTATTCTTCGTTAACCATTCTTTGGTAGAAACGACTCGTGTGCTTAGGGTCGTCGTCTTACTGCATGACCTTTTCTTCTATTGAGATTCAGTTCTTGACATTTTCCTTTAAAATTCACTGGTTAAAATAATTCAGAATTCAATGTTCCATCAATGATGGCAAGCCGTCCTGGCCCAGATGCATTAAAACAAACTATGATACTACCACCTCCATGTTTCACAGATGGGATTCGGTTCGTGTGCCGGAATGCAGTGTCAAAAACTTTTAAATAAATTGTCCCATACATCCACAAACATTTTCCAAAAAGCCTTCTGGCTTGTCTGTGTGATCCATAGCAAACTGTAGACAGGCAGCAATGATCTTTTTAATGATGACGTGGTTTGCTGCTTGCAGCCCTGACGCACTTCTGGTGAGGGTAAAATGATCTTGAATTTCTTCTATTTGTCTGACGGTGGTTTGATGGAGTCCAAACTCTGGATGGTTTTGTAACCTTTTCCATCCTGATGAGCAACTACTCTTTTACTGAGGTCCTCAGGAATCTCCTTTGTTCATACCATGATACACTTCCACAAGCACGTGTTGTGAAGATCAGACTTTTATAGATCCCTGTTCCTCGAATAAAACAAGATGCCCACTCACACCTGATGGTCATCCCATTGATCGAAAGCATCCGACTCTAATTTCACCTTCAAATTAACTGCTAATCCTAGAGGTTCACAGACCTCCACAGAACACCACCAAGTAATACTGGATCATTTTCCTCAATAAATACATAAATACAATATACAAATAATATTTTTTTTTATAT